>JAHZMX010005687.1:0-65171 GCA_027743895.1 Seira musarum
AGAATCACGAACAATTAAAATTTTAATTTTTTTGATATCTCCAAAATTAAAATGCAAAGGGGGGACCCTTTGCATTTGGCAGGGTATTTATCTAAAACCTAACCCAATGAATGAATGAATGATTGCGAATGCGTGCTTGGAAGAATACGTATTGTTATAGTGCACACGGAAAAAGTCACTCATTTCAAGGCTCAAGATATAGAAAAATTAATGCCCAATGCAACAATAAGTACTTATTATAAAAGTTGTCGACTGGAGGTGGAGTAAAATTCAATTTTATTTCTTACGTTATTTTTCAAAAGGAGAGGCGTTACTAATTGAATTTTTGCAGCGAGAAAAATCAATGCATTCTCATTCTTCTCAGTCAAATCCCTAACAAATCTTGATGATTCATTGTCAATTTCAATTGGATTTGCTGTATAGTAGTTTTTTTAAATACGGCTTTGAATCACAGTTTCATTGAAGGAATCTACAACTATAAATGCATTGCATTTTGTATTCATTCCATGGCGATAATTTTTTTTCTGCAAAATTTGCGCTTTACGCATTTCAATGAAAAAAAGTATGGCAGCTTGGGTTAGTTTCTGGTGTTAATGCAATGCAAAGGTGTATCGTTCTTGACTCACTTTTTCATCGTATGCCGCTTTTTATATCAGTCTCAATCACATCACATCCGTGTCTTGTTCACGCACTCATTAAAATTTTCAAAACTCGCACACATGAATAAATGAAATGAAAAAAAGTCTGAATGAATGAACTGCGGGTGGAATAAATAAAGCAAAACTCGAATCGTGTCGCATTTATAGTTGGAATGAGTCATTTAACTTGAAGTTTTAATTGAAATGCATAAAGTACGTAGACAAATAATTGTCAATTTGCTTCTGCCTCAGGGAATGTTCGCAAATGACAGTGAAAAATGAAGGACCAACTGCGTCTATGAGAATATTTAAAAATTAACCAATCAACTTGGTTTCTGAAGGAATTCTCACCAAGGTTACTATCATTTGGGAAATTAGAATTGTTATATCTTGTTATTATGCCGAAAATTACATATGGTTGCTTCAACAAAGAAAGAGATACATTTATCATTGAATTAGGTGAATTAGGTCACCCTCATTGGTAAAATGGAGATAAATTACAAATTCCCCACATCTAATCTGAAATGGTTAATTTAACCAATTATACTCGCAATGATTAAACTGACATAAGGGGCAACACGGGAAATAAATAGTATTTGGTAAATCGGATCTCCATTTCCATTGTGCGTTTTGTTTTTTTCTCTCATTACATTAATCAATGATTTTATATTTCGATTCCGGGTTAATAAATTAGAAACATTATGCTCGCAAGAATAACAATGTTTGTTTAAAAATATGGAATAGGATTGTTTATATGGATTTGCATAAAGATATTTTTTAGAAATAATATACGTTTCAATTCTAATAAATTGGCTTTGCACAACAATAATAGCGGCATGTGAAGTTAGCTGGAGAGATTTTGCATGAGATTTGGTAAACTAAGTATGTATGGTGGTTGCAACGGCTTAGAAAATCAAGGTTTTTGATTGTTTACACATTAAATCTCAATGTGAAGTGCAAGAGCTTCGCTGGGATAATTGCTATTGAACAAACGAACAAGGAAAACGAAAGGTAAATGTGAAGAGCGTACGTGTGGCTGAATTGCCATTGCCATATTGGCGTATGTGTGCTAGTAATGATTGTACAAAAAAAAGTTCTACAGCCGTAATCATATTTAATCTTGCATAAATTAACTAATGATGTGAGGTATGCATGTAAGATGCATTAATGTTTTTAGATTTTTGTGTGGGATGCGGTCAGTTCTCTGTGTATAAATTATGTTTAATTTGAATGAATGCAAGGTTTTATATTTGCTAACGCTAGCAAGGTCGCTTCTACAATACAGATTCGTTCCAGCTTCATGCATACTCGGTCTCATTCCTCTGTGTAAATTATAACATGATATTAGTGTTCTAGCAAAAATTTTATGAATTTTAAAAATTAAGTTTTTATTTAAAAATACTCATGACAAAATTGCTTCTTGATTTAGTAAATCTGTGCGAAATAACTTGCTGGATAGGTTGCTTCATCACGTTTTCTTTGTGTTTGAATTGAAGTGTGAATTGGAAGTTTTTGCTGTTTTATAACATGAGGTGAATGTTTGTGGTATTATGAAAAGGATGCATGATATGATAACATTATGAGAGCAAGGAAACAAAGCGCCTGATCGCTTGCCCACAGGGAAAGTAAGGCTTTTAAAGTATGATTATTTATGTCACGGAGAAAGTGCTGCCATTACCTTTCACTATTTCACAACTGAAACGGTTTGTTTTTGCCAGACGATATCATTTCCATTAAGTATGCTAAGTTCCATTTGCGTAGGTTTTTTTCTATAAAAATGAGTAAGTGAATGATAGTGTCTTAGCAGAAATCAGGTCAAATAAGTGGTTTTTAGGCGATGTGTTCAGATCATTATACCATCAGTGACTGCATGTGAGTCCAGTTAAAGATTACGCGGTTGTTTTGGTGCTAGAATGATAAGTAAACATCAATTGCTTTACTACCTTATGTTCTATAGATGAGTGATACATGTGTTTATGGTAACTTTAGAAAAGACTAAAGGGGTGTAATTTGCTGCACGTAGGTTAAAATGATGTTCCAGGGAAGAAATAGCCCATTTGCGAAAGGGAGAAGCTGAGCATAGCATGCTACCTGCCCACATAAAAACATGAATTCGCTGAATTGTGAATGGACAAGATTACAGGAACGAGGAACCATTTCTATGTATATTGAATGAAATGAATGAACTTATTTAATGCAATTTCAATGATAAGAAAACCGTGATACTGGAACTTCCCAAACTAAAGTAGATTTTCATTGGTTAGGTTTACTTAGGTAATTATTTTCGCTGTTGTTATTCCTTTTATAATGACGACATGCTGTTGAACTGTTGGATTTCCAATTTACATTTCAGTCGAAACTAAAAATAAGTGCTTGAAAGTTGACAATTTAATGTCAAACTTGTGCTCGTGGCCTACATACGGGGATTAGTAGTTCGGAGTTCTGACGTTTTTAGATGAGATTTCCTGGGGCTGTCGAGGGCGATGTTTTGCAAGCCGGAGAACTAATGACAAAACAAGCCCAACTCATCGTAATTACCATGCTCAATTAAATTTGCATTTTATTTTCGTTGTGTCGCGTCAGCGTTTTTTTCACTGTTGGTAGCTCTATCCATCAACGAAGTCTTGCAAAATTCAAGTGCTTTGTGAATTTCGCGAGACTCATTTGCTGAATTATTTTAATGTCTCCGCACGCCAAATTGAGTCTGAAGTTTAAATTTTGCTTTCCTCTACGAATTCTTCTGAAAAATTAATTTTGTCAAAGGCATTATTATCCTTATGACATACATACCTGGAATGGAATGGAAAAGAACAATTCTAGTTGAGTTTTCTTCGTCTCAATCGTAAAGGTATAAAACAGAAAGATAACGCTCCTTTTGTCTGTTTCAGTGCAAAAAAGGTTTTATATTTTGATTTAGACTTTGATGTCGTTGTTATTTTTGATGTCGTTAGTCATTTAGAGCGTAATTGCTTCGAGAACAATTGTGCTCTGGAAGGCACATAAAATTATAAGGACGATAATCGTATAAAATAGAAAGCACACGGGTTTTCATCCGTGAGAATACATGAATGTTATAATGGTAATGTACTTATTGCGTCAGCTAACACAATTTTTTAACGAATAGAATCATCCACATCCATCACTCTTCTTGTTCAACATCATTATGGTATCATCATCATTCGCTACGTAAGAAAATCAATAGCATCAAAGGATTTTTCGTCCCAACTAAATTATATCTTCTTTTTTTGTGAATTTTGTTTTTGACTCATCGTGACAGTGGAAGGAGTAATGCGGACAAGTCGAATTCAATTCAGAATGTAAGAGGCTTATTCTTGATTTCAATTAGGAGAGAACTAAAATCTGTACCGGTGCAACTTTTCCATAGGTTTTTTACTTCCTAAGACAGAATTAGGGCACAAAGATCATTTTTAAAGAATTTATAAGGATTTGTTTTTCATATTCCATTGATTATTACTACATTGTACACACATGCTATTCCTCAATTCATAATGCTTCCTTCTTTGCCGAAAATCGCATCAAGTGTGATTAAGGAAAAAAGAAAAGCGGTTCAAATCATTGGCCTTGGTAAATATCGACATCCCATCCCTCATTCCATCCTTCCAGCTGCTATTCTGAAAGAGTGTTTTCTCAGTACATGATATAAGTAGAAAGAATCTGTAAGGATTTAAGTATGATCAATGATGGCCCTGATTATGTTTTTTTTTTGGCTCAGGCTAAATGAAAGATTCACACTCTTCTTGATAAGCAAAAGCGACCATCAAGCATGATTTCTTTCGATGGCGAAGAGCTATATTTTTTTTTTTTTTTTTGAAATAATGATTGTGTTTCACCTCACCCAATATTTTTAAGGAAGAAAGAAGGAGGGGAACGATTATTCATATTTATCAGACTGGTATACTATGACTGCCAACCAATTTATATCAATCTAATGGAGAACTCGTGGCGGAGCCAGAATTTTGTCTGATATTGCATAATTTCCATGTCCACACCTCGTAAATCGTGCACATGTAAATGAGGGCTAGATTTGCATAGTTCTTCTTGGGGTTTCTGCTATGCTGCTGGTCTTCGTCTGTCGTCAAAATTCACTGTTTCTTAGAATATCTACCTAATTCATGAATGAAAATGCTTACGGACTCACTCACGTCCGTGCTATTCTGTCTGTCAGTGTGTCTCAAAAATTCAAGGCATTGTATATGATGACTAAACGTTTCATGTTTGTTTGCTTTTTGGCTATTCTGGCTTGCTTGGACCTCAGTCTTGAAACTTGACTTGCTGGGTGGTGGTGTAAGAAGTATTCATGAACAGGAAGAGTCTGTGCCGTGCCATACAGGTCCTCTACCTTTCGCTCCGAATTATCGCTTCACTTTCACTCTCACCGCATTAACGTTTTACGACAGTTTATGTACATAGTTTTTAAGAGGATTATAATCTGCTGGAAGTTTTTCCGCCTGGGCTTCAACTCAGGAAAAGCTATTCTAATAATATTTTTTTTATATTTTCTGTCCCTAATTCAATAAGGAAGGGGAAGTAGGAACTAACGAAAGATCCGTTTGCAAGCATTGCAAAAACATTTTTCTTTGTTGAACGTCATAGAATATGCTGAAAACTCCCTTTTTCCTCATTTCCTCTGTTCGTTTCCATTTCCACCTATGATTTTTTTTTCATTTTTGCATGATTTTTTGTTGACATAAATCTGCGTGAGTCTGAAAGGGTGGAAAAGGTAAATATAAACATAATAATCTCTAATCTCTTCCAATTTTTCTTGCGCGAGTCGTAAGAGCGTGTGCAAGTAAGAAAGCCTTAACTTACTTAGATTTTCGTGGAAACCTGTAGGCTCCGTGAACATGAACATCAGTTTTGCTAAAGAAAAACACATTTGCGACTATATTTTGCAGGACGGAGAAAAGAAGGATTTTGCTTCGTTTTCTTATCCTTTCTGACTTTCTTTTTACTTTTAACTGGTTCGTTGCTGGCTGTGTTGTTTGGTTTAGTTTTATGTAGTTCACAATGTGATGAATGAGTGACTCCACTCCAGAGAAAGAAGAAGGCATGTTAAAGGAGGGTTTGCTTAAGGTGGCACCTTCTCCGACAAGATTGCTCAGTAATGTGCCAGTGTCATGCGAGTGTGGACGCTCTCATTCAAATAGAAATACAAAATATAGAATTCTCTCTTTTCTCATGATTGCCATAAGAAAACTGACAGGTTTGTCCATGTGCATGAATGAGGCCTTTTTGTCATGAGGTTGGCCCATCCAGTTCTCACGGGTTTTTGTGCTTTGAGAAGTAGAGCCGCGTAGGTGATTTTATTGTTGGAAGGAAAGAATACGACCAATAAAATGCATCATAAAGCAAATCTTAAAATAGTATTTGTTGTTAACTAAACATTGTGGTAAAGACGGGCGGAATTTCTCTAAAGCGTTTTTACGTATGAAATCTGACGTGCACCACATGAGACTGGTTATTGGTCGGATTTTCCCCCTTTCAAACAATTTTTATATTGTCTGTGCAAGTCAATTTGCAACTCAAGTGTCTGTTCTTTCTTCCACAAAGTTAATGATAAGCAAATCGTACCGTTAAGATAATGATGCAATTATGAGCAACATTCCTGTTTTGGCTTTCTCCCCGGTCTTTCTTGTTTCTTCTCTTGGCACGCGCTATTCATCCGGACATGTTTTGTGTTTTCATGCACTCATTCATTCACCAGTCCAACAACTATAGATGGGAACAACCAGATTTTTTCCCTTTATCTGTGAAATTAGCTTAGTCAGTGCTTTACTGAGATAAGGGATCATCGTAAAAGATTTTAAGTGTGTGCGTGCGTGTTTTCTTTCGCGAGAAAGCCAATAATAAAATCAGTCTGACTCTTACTGCTCATGAGACTCTGTAGAATTGTCTGCTCCTACTACTCCCTGAGCTTGAAATGGTGCAACATTTTGTTTCAGGGTGTTTGTTCGCTCACGTAATTAATACAGAAGAGCTAAAGGAAAATGGAATACATGTGTGAAATAGATGCGATAATGAGAAAATGAACGAGTCTCTAAAATCTGCAGTAAGAGCAACTTCCGGTTATTTGCGGTTATGTTTAATACGTGCCCAAAAATACTGTGCAAAGTACAAGTACAGAATGTAGGGATAGGGATCGCCCCGAAGAACTTTTTTCAGACTATCACTGGTGAGTTATCTGTTTATTGTCTGTTGCCAACGTGTTGTTGCGTAACGCTTTGTGGATGAACTTACAATTTCAAATTTCAGTTTTTCTTTCATTCTGTGTGTAATTTACATTTCCCATGTTTTCTTATGTATAAGTATTTGTGCTGAACATTTAAATTGGAGCTTTGTACCGTACCATATTTTTTTGGCAATGTCAGGCTTATTTCACCCTTGTCTTTAACAGTTTTATAGGTGCATTTCAGGTTTTTGTTCTACGTTGCTCCCTGATGCCCTTACGGTAACTTCATTTCTTGCGTAATAGACCAAGGGGGCTCTGCTTAAGGGAGGCAAGCAAATCCTTATCATGTTCAGATCAAATTACTTATCCAACTTTCAAACCCAAATAATGAAACACACAGTAGTAAAAATAAAATCGATGAAAAACTCATTGCTGACGATATACAGATAAGGGAATACCTACGTGGGTATGAACTAACTAAAAATGAATGCAGTAAGATTCTTGTGAGCAAAGAGGAAATGCTATATAATACAAATGAAAATAATCATAAGTAAGAAGCAGATGAAGATGATGTGAAGTAAAATGATGATGCGCATTTTTTTTTTTTTTTTTTTTTTTTTTTTTTTTTTTTTGAGTTTGTGTTCATTTTTTAAAAGTGATGCTATATTATGGCACATTGTGCCACGTAACAATCATCATATTTAATGGTTGAAGTTGGCTATTTGACTACTTCTTTTTGTTTTGTTACATTTGTAGCTTCATATCATGAATTGTTAAACGGTTGTTGAAGTGGAAACTTTTTAAAAAGTAAAACGTAAATATCTTCGCAAAATTCACGCGTATCTTCGCGTTTACACTTTGCTCCCTCCTCGAACTGAGTATACTTTAGTCTTAAAAATTCATAAAGCTAAGTATGACTAGCAATAACATCACATGCAGTCAAGAAGGTAAATGCTATATTGCTAAAGTAAGAAAATATAAGTGTTTTTATATTTGTTGTGGGCAATTCATGTTCAAACAAAAATGAGTTCAGAGAAAAAAAGTAAGGAAGGAATGTTATGCTTGCAAATCTCTCAAACCCATAATAACGCGAACGCGTCTCATGACAAATGAATGGACTTCTTGGTATGATGATGGAGGAGGACAAATGAATATTTATTTTTACTTACTTGTGGTTTTCTGTTAGCGACTTTAGAGTGTATTTTTTCCCCTTCAAATGGACATTGCTACGTGTCCGTCATTCATAATCACAAAACGAGCAGTAAACTAGGAACATCTTCATTTTTTTTTGTATTTATCACATAAAAACAAGCAAAAAGTTTCATGGGATAACTGTGACTTACTTGAAACGTGTAATAAAGTAAAATGAAAACGTCTTCATTAGGTTGTTTTAAAGTACCTGAAAATAGAAATGAATTGTTTGTTTGGTAGTGTACCATAAGAAGAAGAAGCATCTATAGTAGCCGTTCGCCCATATGCGGCGGACAGTCAGACACGCAAAGATTTTTAAGGTGTAATTATCAAGTTGCAGTTTTGCGGTTGCTTCTGTTCAGAGAATGCTTGCAGTAAAGCTCATAAATATACTTTTATGATTTCTTGTGTACCCCACAAAGCCTGAAACCGTAAATGTTTTTGATGCATATGTGATAAATTTTATTTTGAAAGATGTTAGACTAGCTAATAATACGGAAATAAATCAATTAGTGCATGTAAGTAAAGTTTATTATGGTAAATATGTAGTTATTGCCAGGTTCATGCAAAAAAAAATGTGTGTCATCTTCTTCGAAAACTACTTGGTGACACATTTTTTTTAGTTTCAGGGAAATAAGGATTTTGTTTCAATGAATAAAAATTATTCAACTAACGTTCCTTTTTTGTAAAAATCATTCAAATTCATTTTATATTTCTGGTCAACAAAAGATTCTTTCAATATTTTATTAAAATTATTACACATTTTTGTGGGGAATGTCGCTTGTTTAAAAAAATCCTTTTGCTCATTGTGACGTTGAGTAAATGTCGAACTCAAATTGAGATTAGTACTTAATGTTTTTGCTCTCTTCAATAGCCAATTTTTTTTTTTGCTTTTGAAACCCCTAGTCTTGTATCATCTACGGAAATGTTGTTTGTTAGGCTAATAGCAAGTAAAATGCAAACAATTTGTCTCTTATTTTGCGCAATAATGGGATGAAGGGATTCTGACAGAAGAGGGACCGACGAAGGGAACAATGATTTTTTCACACTTCGAAGAACAAAGATACCATTTGAAAGGTGATGATTGTTTACGATGACCGATGAATGTTTTCAAAAAATGTCGTTATCGTTATTGGAGCAAAACGAATTTAGCTGACAAGAAGAAAAGCATAATGTTAAACTGGCTGAGCAATTCATTATTGACATAGCTTTGTCTCGTCGGTGATTAGCAGAACAACTGGATTGCCTAACAATCCCAGTTTATAGTTTTCAATTGCCACTCAATATTTCGTTTTTGCAATGACTTTGATTCATTTTATGCTTCAAATGGAGCTAACGAATGATAAAATGTACATGATTTCCCATGTTTGCTTCACTTTTCACTAGTCATAAGATGTCCATAGCATTTCATGAGGCGTACGCTGTAAGCACGAGATTCGGATTTAGAAAAAGCCAATTAGTTTGCTCTGCACCTTACCACAGTTTGACGTTTTTTTTAAATAATAAAAGCCATATTAGTGGCCATGAATCTTCACCCGTGGAGTGAACAGAAAGCATTTGCGTGTTGTTATGAAATGAGTGAGCCATTGCTCAAACAAACGATGATATCTACTCTGGCCGCCTATTGTAAAGGAGAGGAAAACTGAAGATATAATGATGATAGTAAAAACCATTTTGAAGGTCTTATCTGAAGTTTTTGTGATTTGCTCGCATCATCCATACGACGACAGCCTCGTTGAAACTAAAATAAGTGCTTGGAATGATGCTATATTTGTGGATAGATGATGAATTGAATTACTTACAGTACGTCAACTTCGAATCGAATGCAAACAAGCAATGGATCATTGTAGATTGAGTGACGTTGATGTGAATGATGGTGACGGCGATGGAAAAACGCCACGAGGAAAACGCAAATGTAATGAAATTTTTAAATATAGCCATCCTTCGAAAACATTCGGAACTGGATAAAAGCAATTAGTTCCAATTCGAATAATGAGAAACCTTTCGCCATACAACTATTTTCGTCAGAGATTTGATGCGAAAATGATATGGAGTTAATTAGGGTAGGTGGCATAAGAATTTCTGAAATAATGAAAATCTAATGTTTTCATGGTTTTGGAAAATCGAGATCGCATGCTTTTCTTTAGGTGTTCAAGAAAGGTAACTATGGTTGAGATTATATATAGAATGCAGCATTAATTTTTTATCGTAAGTTTTGAAGATACCCAAAATGATCGAAATAGTATGTTTGAGCAAAAAAAAAAACGTATGCGATAATGAAGTGACATCATAGATCAACTAATGAAAGTGACAAACGAGTTGATATAAACAACAAGCACTTTGAGGCTACCGACATGACAGAATGTGCGTTTTTGCGATTTAGGATTTGGAGCCGTGCAATAATAAAATGACAGAAGATTCTAAATTATTAATTTAATTAAGTGTTGTTGACACCGTGATTTGTTAATTTTCTTTGTCATGTTTCCAGATGAGTATCGAAAATGTCCACAAAGAAAGATCCGACGTTGAGAGTCGTGGAGCGAGAAGGTGGCGGTGGAGAAGAAGATGGAAGGGATGTGAAGCAAGCTGCTACGACCTATGTTTTCCCAGCTTCATCCGACTCTCCCGATCAGCCTAGTGTTGAGCAGGCCCTTCAAAATGTACAAGGAACTCCGTCCACGACGGAGTCATCAAGACTGAGGCAGCAAGATAGTTCAAGACAATCAAAAGTGGCTGGTGGAAGTGTGCCTAGAATGGATAAAGGCGACCAGTCCGATTTTTCAATCGGTGCTGCGTTTAGCACACGAGCTCCACAGCAAGTGCCTAATCAATCTGTGACACAACCAAATCCTTCAGTGACGCTGAAAGGCATTCCAGGACCTCCGGTTAGGGGAAAGCCGCCTTTACTTAAGACTGCTTCTCTAGGCCCAGGAATATCGGCCTTTGGTAGTGAAGAAGAGAAACAGAGAACTCTCGGGAAAAGTGTTTTGTCCAACATGAACAAAGTTGGTAGTCAGCAGATTGACAACATGTCTTCTCGTGCTGCTCCACCAACATCGCATCACCTTCAACAACAGAGTTCAGTTGGCTCTAGTGCTGGCAGCAGTAGCAACGCGTTTCCTTCTTCCTTTTCAAGTGGTAATAATAGTACAAGTGTTTCTACCAACAATGCTCCCCCTGGTCCCCTCAAAATGCCCCAGAAATCCGCACTCAAGGGGCATTATCGAAGTGCTAGTCATGGTGGTGTAATCGCACCAAGTAGAACTGTTGACATTAGTGGATCACTTACATCGAGTGGTGAACCTGGTTCCGGTATCGGAAAACCTTCCGCCATGAAACGAGGTCATACTCGAGCAGCGTCTCACGGTCAAATTGTAGAGGACCCTAGCAAGTCAAACCTGAAAGGCCATAGTAGAGCACCTTCAAAGACTGATTTCATCCTACCTCCTGGCCATCTTGAGAAGGAAAAGGAACGTGAGAGGTCCGGTTCGAATGTCGCAATCCCAAAGTCTGGTGGAATCCCAGGTGTCGGGGTAATTGGAGACGGTCATAATCGTCCTAGTGGGAAGGGTCATTCTAGACAAGCTTCCCGTTCGGAGTCAATTTATACGTTGAGGCAGCCAGTCTCTGCCAGGAGTAAACTTTTCTTCTGGAGGAAACCGAAGACTGAAAATTAGTTTGGGATAGGTAAGAAGACCACGTGTTTTAATTCCTTTTGTACACATCCTTTCAGCGCTTAGCGCTTACTACTAAAACAAATAAGACATATTTTAGGTACGGGTCAGTTTTATGAATGGATCGTTTGAGGTTTGTCAATGGCATCAATCAAGAGCAAGAACTTTCAATTTCTCACAGTTCCCTTGTTCAAGCCTCATTTTTCTGTATTTTTAGAATCATTGCTAGCTGCACGCTACCACGATCTAGATCATTATCATGCTTACATACGATTAGTTTCATAGTTTTTTGGGCATTGTACCGCACGTTAGTGACCGATTATCTTCGTCTCGTCATCACCATGAGAAACTTGTACAATTCTTGTAAATATTGAATGTTTACGTAATTGTTGAGTGCACGCAAACTAATGTCATAGACTTTATTATGACCCTTGAACAAAAATACTTAACCATTCATGGCTTGGGTGTAATATAGTTAATATGACTGTGGGTCTGGAAAGCGAAGCTGTATGTCGTGTAGCACATTCCTATCACTTTTCGCATTTTTACACCTTTCATGTTCGCAGCAGCTCATATTTTGTGTTTTTATGTCATGGCACATTGCCTTGCAAAATCATGAGTGAGGTAATCTGTGAACTGTCAAGAATTCTCTGAATTCAGGAGTGAGTAAACTTGACAAATTTACGTGCATTAACAAAGGAGGCCGAGAACTGAATAATGAATTTGACGTTCCTGGAAAAATAGTACTGTTTTATATGCTGTTTTAAGTATTATGTGGGGAGTGGGAGGAAAGTACAAAACATTTTCGATATCTATACGTTTTGCAAATTTTCTGTAGGATAATAATGCCGCAGGTTGTTGAATCAAGTTTTACAAACATTTACTTATAAAGGCCAATACACACATTTGCACCATCCAGTTTCATGGAATAGAGATTTGCTCTTCCAATAATCCATTTATTAAGAATTTTGATTAGAAACTCGCTACGAAGTCAAAATCCTAATGTAATCTCATCTCTCCATAGCAAATTCGTTTTCACAGCAATTTTCCACTGTTCTTTCACTGTTGTATATTGTCATATAAGTTTTTTTTTGCGTGTAAGCATAGCTGACAGATTCTTTTGTCCTAGCACACTCTCCTGGCGTCATTTTTATGCATGCTCAAAGTTCATTTCGTACCTATTTATCTTGCCTTGATTCAATTAACGTGTCTTTCTATTCTCCGTACCTCTTTTTTACCTTGATCAGTAAATGAGCTTGAGCTGGGTTTCCTATTATTCCGAGGAAAGTAGACCGAATCAAGGGGGGCTATTATTCTGAAAATATAGAATTTGGTAATGTGAAATGAAAGCACTCACATAAAATAGATAGTATCTAGAACTTTTATACCTTGTGCATTTTTCTTTTGTCTTTTTAAATGTCAGAGGGGTAGTAGGCTGAGCTAAGTGAATTTTCCCCATGGAAAAGGTCAAGTGGCGGATAAAAGGTTTAAGTGTTATGAAAATGATGACGATGATGTTCTCAGATTATTTTTGCTGAATATTGGACGAAACTCATTCTTTTCAATCATTCATACATATTCCATGTTCCCTTTTTCATTTTCATTTGCGATGCAACAAAAAAATTCTTGTCTGAAATTAGATGATAATAATGATAAAACATTTTAAGAAAGGGAAACATTGAATGAGAGAGAGAGCATTAAATCCATATCTTTATGCAACGGCATGGAAAAGATCTGTTGATAAATAGTGGTGACGGCAATGTTCTGTAAGGCAGATAAACCAGCAGCGTGACATTATGACCATGATACCGTTTGAATTTGCGATTAGATAACAGAATGAGTGCACTTTTTCCTCTAACAAACCGCAGTTTTCGCAAGCTATGACTATGACTTGTTCGTTACGTAACGTATTGTTTACCATCACCTCAATCAATGTTTATAGATAATTCAGAGAGGAATTTCAGGAGAAAGTCCGCAAAAAACATCCTGGTTAGCTTGTCATATTAATATGTGGTCGAAATTTGCGTTTGAAGAACTAGGAGTTGAGAAGGAGGTCATGTTGAGTGCTCATGAGTTTTCCAGGATATATAAATGCGTACCAAGAATCATGCTTGACTTATGTATGCGATTCGTCGTTTTTCCTTTTGCCCGTTTCCATTAGTACCTTTGATGCATTATGCAGTGACCCCCTTGCTTGTCACCAATTCTTGATGTCATGTTGACTTGTTTCAAGCAGTTTGGTCGGTCTGTCAATGCAATGTCCATACTTGGATATTGTTTTTGTGTTCTGTGACTGTGACAAGCTTCCATAAAGACAAAATTCATGAAAAGAAAATGAAAGTTTCCAGATACGAAATATATATAGGCACTCCAATTCTGAATGTTCTAGGTGTGTTCATCAGGCAAAGGTGACACTATATTATAACCTTATATTTTCGTTGGCATTTCGACAGGAACCAACAACGCTACGTTAAAACGCGATGGAAGGAAATGCGCGTGGGCGATATAGTCCACTTGAGCTGTAATGAACCAATCCCTGCCGATATTGTGCTGCTACGAACGAGTGACCCAAACGGGTTATGCTACATAGAGACCATGAATCTTGACGGTGAAAGCAATCTGAAACAAAGGGAGGTGGTGCGGGGCTTTGTTGAGAAGCAGAATGAGTTTGATGTGAGCAAACTTGACTGTAAGCTGGAGGTAGAGAATCCAACAACAAAAGTTTACCACTTCTCTGGCAGACTCATTCATAAGGATGGAATGACACAAAAGCCTCTCACAAAAGAGAACTTACTGCTTCGTGATTGCTACCTGAAAAACACAGATTTTGTTGAGGGGATTGTCGTGTACGCTGGTCAGGATACGAAGGCAATGTTGAACAATGGAGGACCTCGCCACAAGAGAACTGGACTGGAGCGACTGATGAACATTGAGGTAGTTTGGTGCGTTGTTATATTGGCCGTCTTATGTATCATTGGAGCCACAGGGGCTACTCTTTGGACCTCTAATTACAACTCAGTGCCTTTCCTCCCGGAGAACTCTGATGGCTCGGAGCAATGGCCCGTTGCTCGTGCTTTCTTAAGCTTTCTTACTTTCATTATACTTCTCCAAGTTATGATTCCTTTGTCTTTGTATGTCACAATCGAGATTACCAAACTATTACAAATATACCACATACACAACGATGTTGATCTCTATGACCCCGACACAAATAAGCGGATTCAGTGTCGAGCCATGAACATCACAGAAGATCTCGGCCAAATCCAGTACATCTTCTCTGACAAAACGGGCACTCTCACGGAGAACAAGATGATGTTTCGAAGGTGCTGCATTGCAGGGGTGGATTACAATCATAGCCAACCAACCGAAGCGGAGGAGCAACGCTATAAGAAGTCGAACGGAACACCCCCACTGAAGCCAAATCAGAATTTAAGTAAAATGTTGAGCTTGGCTACAGCAAACCTTAATCTGCCAGTCAGTGATAGAGTGGAAGAGACCCGAAAGGATGTTCAGAGAATCTACGATTTCTTCATGATTTTGGCCTCGTGCAACACTGTCGTTGTTGTAAAGCATCCCCACCATGACAACATGAATGCCAGTGGGGTCATTGAAGGCTCTTCGGATGAACTCAATGAATTTGGCCAATATGTTCGACTTTCACCGATTCGAGAATCTGCAGACCAGTCTCTTTCAAGTTCCATGTATTCCAATGCCCCTGATCACAGCAGCAACTTTCTTGTTGAGTATCAGGCTGAACTTGACAGCTGTGGCGTGCGTTCCGAACCCATGATTCAACCCCAACAGGCCCAAGGATTGGGAAGGAGCTCTCCCGCAGTCACAACTCCCACTCCTGTCGAGCCCACAGTTGTGAAGCCCTCCAAAGGAGGCTTTATTTCTGGTGGATTAAAGAGGCCAAGGATGTTGGATTTTCGAGCTGCTCGTCCGCTTTCACCCATATCGTCTTCCAATGAGACAACGCCTACTGAGTCACCTGCTCAACGGCCAAGATTTCTCCAAATCCCGCCTCTTCTATCTAGATTTAATAAAACATTCCAAGTCAACAGTCCGTCACAAGCCCAGACGCCTACCCCATCACCATCTGAAATCAAGCCCATATATGAAGCTGAAAGTCCTGATGAGCTAGCGTTAGTGCAAGCTGCATACGCGTATAACTGCCGATTGGTTAAGAGAACTCCTCAAACAATTAAGGTTGCCATGCCCGGGGAAGGAGCAGTGGAATATGAAGTTCTTCAGACGTTTCCTTTTGATTCAGTTAGAAAAAGAATGTCTATTATTTTAAAACATTCCGTGACTGGTGAAATAGTCCTGTACTGCAAAGGTGCCGATGGTGCTATATTTCCAAGACTGAAAGGTAACTTGAATTTTTCTAATTTGCTTTTTTTCTCTGTAATAAACATCGCGTCGTCGTGGTAAAATCTAAAATAATCGTGTCTTTATAGCTGATCGAGCCAATGCCGAGCTTGTGGCACGAACACAAACGTTCATAAATAATTACGCAAAAGAAGGACTTCGAGTGCTCGTGATGGCAAAGCGCCGGCTCTCTGAGATAGAATACAACAATTGGGCGGAGGGATACAAGGAAGCGGAACTGAACTTAGAAAATCGTGACAGTCTCATGTACGATGCATGGTGCTCCTTGGAATCCCACATGGAACTTGTTGGAGCTACTGGTGTAGAAGATCGTCTACAGGACCGTGTTCCTGAAACAATAGAAGCTCTACGCAATGCTGGAATTGTTGTATGGGTGCTGACCGGAGATAAGCAGGAAACGGCTGTGAATATTGCGTACTCCTGTAAACTTTTTACGCCTACGATGGATATCATTAAATTGAATGCGCGGAGCAAGGATGCAGCTGATAAGTCAATATCTTTTTATTTGGATCAATTGGAAAAGATTAAGTATTCGCAAAAGGATAAATGTGGTGCTCCCAACAATCGTGATACAAATCAAAGTTCAAATTTCGTCAATGAGCAAGACTCCCTTAGCGTAAATAATCGTTTAGAGCTTGAAAGGAACACGTACAATAGTGGAACGAGTACAAGGGCTGATAACTCAGAATCAGACAATTTCTTTGAATTGAGCACGAATGAAAGGGCTCTCGTTGTTGATGGCCGAACATTGACGTATGTCAGAGTTTTTTTTTTGTTTGAAAATCTTATGAATATATCAGGCATGTTCATTAAATTTTTTTGTTAATGCCCCCAGATACATTTTGGATGTAAAAGCCTGTCTTATCTCCAAGTTTTTGAAACTGACCCGTCATTGCTCATCCGTTCTGTGTTGCCGAGCCACGCCACTTCAGAAGGCGTGCATCGTGAGCAGTGTAAAGGACCAACTTGGGATGATCACGCTAGCCATTGGTATGATTTTAAATCTTTGAAGCCAGAACATTATCATTAGTCATGATGACTGCATTTATAAATTGTTTCCTACTTATTCTCGTGTAATAAAATAGGGGATGGTGCTAATGACGTGTCCATGATTCAAAGAGCTGACGTTGGGATAGGCATCTCTGGCAAAGAGGGGATGCAGGCAGTCATGGCATCGGACTTTGCCATTTCAAAGTTTAGATTTCTGGAAAAACTACTCCTAGTTCACGGCCATTGGTGCTATGATCGGTTGGCCAGAATGATTCTTTACTTTTTCTACAAAAACGCTGTGAGTGAAATTTAAAAAGAAAAATACTACTACAAATCCAAAGATTTAAGTAATCGAATAATATTTTCTTGGGTTTGCAGGCGTTTGTCTTTGTAATTTTTTGGTATCAGTTACTGAATGGTTGGAGTGGGTCTGTGATGATTGACCAAATGTACCTGATGGTATTCAATTTATTCTTTACCGCACTTCCTCCGATGGCGATAGGTATTGTCAAGCTCACAGTATAGTGTTTTCAATTGAAAACTCATTTTTGGAAATCTAATTATTGCTTATCAAAATAAACCCTTTTGTAAAAATAGGAGTTTACGACCAGGACGCTTCAGCCGAACTATTACTTTCCAACCCAAAGCTGTATCGACAAGGCCGTCTTCAGCTTATTCATAAGCCTCACACATTTTGGATTAACATGATGGATGCGCTTTATCAAAGTATTGTAATATTCTTCATGGCTTATGGGGTAAGGATGCAAAATGTCACTGTTTCAGACAGACTTTTAAACATTTAGTTTAATGTAAGTAAAGAATTAATGCATAAATATTTTCTTTAGGCGTACAATGGATCAGACGTTGGCATGTTTGAATTTGGGACGACAATAACTGTTTCTTGTATGTTCGCTATGCTCAGTCATATGGCCATTGAAGCAAAATCATGGGTGAGGTTTTTTTTTTGTCTTAATTTCAATATAAAAATTAAAATACGATTAATAATGCGTTTGTGAATTTTTTCAGACAATGATTCATGTCCTTTCCATCCTAGTTTCAGTCTTAGGCTTTTACGCGTTTGCCTTCGTGTACAATACAGTTTGCATAAATTGCTTGGGTTTCGAAAACCCATTTTGGGTGATTCACGAAATTATTACATCACCAGTTCATTGGCTAACTGTTCTGGTTAGCACGGTTCTAGCAGTTATACCTAGGTTAGTAGTCAGTACAATTTCTCAATTTTATACATGTTTTGTTTTGTAAAGTTTCTGCAAGCTTTTATGTTTGGTTTTATAGGATGACGGTGAGATGCTTGTTGACATCAATGAATCCATCGGATGTCACCAAGGCACTCCTCATCAAAGCCAATCGGCAGGGAAATGCGGGTAATGAAGAAGAGCTTTTTGGATCGTGGTCTCGATCTTCTTCGTCGTCATCAGTATTCAAGTAAATTTTATTGACATTAATAGTAATTTCATATTACATAATATTATAGCTCTTTGTTTCATAAAAAAATTAATGACGATTCCTGTTGTTTTAGGGGTAAGATATCATTTTTCTGCTGTCGGAAGATGGACCACGGCCGCCCTTCTCCATCAAACATGGACGCAGTAGATAAATCATCATCACCTCCTTCGATTCCAGTCGTTGTCACGTGAATAATCATCGTAAACTATTGAGGATGCTATTGTCATACATAAAATTCATGCATGCATAACATTTTATCAAGTAATTATCTTTGTAATTTTGACTTCTTACTTACAGTCTTGCTCTTAGACAAAAAGGAGACTCACTTTTTATTTTAAAATACATGCAGAAGAAATGTAAGGTTTTAATATATTGTGATCTATTTTAAACGCTGTATAGTTACAATGTCAATATAATTTGTAAATATATAATTTTGGTTGCCATTGTTAACCCCTGGAAAATAGACTATTGTAGTGTTAATATAGGTTTGTAATTAGGCACTTAGAAAAAAAATCTTTTGAGAGCATAAAAAATTTAAAAAAATGACTGATTATCTTTCTGAAGCTAAGACAATGTTCATTAAAAAGAGTACATGAAATTATCGTGTGGGTACTATCTATTTTACAAATTTGACATGTACTATATTACCTATTAAGTAAAATAACGAAGATACGGAAAACTTTGCCATATCATCTTGAAATGTTCTTCATAATCCCAGGTCGAATTTATCGCTTAATATTAATATGTTCCTTTGAAATGCAAAACAGGGATTTTCTGCGACAATGGTCATAAATAAATGAATAATACTAAATGGAATTGGAATTATAGCGAGGCGCACCAAAGTATTAATTAAGTTGGGTGTGCTATTTGTCGTACGCGCTTAGAATTAGAAAAAAAAAACTTGAGTGAAAATGCTTTCTCCATGTTTGCTGCCGTGTGCAAATGGGGTAATACTAATCTTACGTAGGGTCCTAAAGATATCGGATTAAAAAAATGAGAAGTATTTAAAACAACATAATCTTAAGCTATTTTTGAAACATCCTAATCAATTTTTTTTTGTTATATTGTAAACACCGTAAGTGAGTACTATCCCGAACTAAGCAAGAAATGGCAGCGTATTGAACTTGCTATTTTTATCATGAGAATAAATTACGTACGATAAAATAAATAAGATTAATGAAATTGCATAGCTTAAATTTCAACGACTTTCCTATTCCCATCGTTATTTTACTGGCCATTGTGATGTTAACAATACAAATGATGTGTTGTAGTTACTGTTGTACATTATAATACTTCTCAAATTTACCATCGCTTAATTCTAGTAGTGCTAATTTAAGGATAATTTTTAACAACAGAATTTATTTTTTCGCCAATTTTATTCAACTTTCATCTCACTTGATATGTATTTATCTTTTAAAAATGGAAATTGCTTTGAGCTGAACTTTTTGGAAGAAATTAATAATTTCTTTTCGTTTTAAAATGATGAGAAACTAAGGAAACGTGAAGAAACTAATGATAATATGTACGTGTAAAAGCAAAGTATAACTTTCGAGCATAAACTTTTGAAATTTTGTATGAAATTTAAAGTCTTAATATTATTGAAACGGAAATGTTATTTTACAAGGAGATTTATGCCTATCTCTGACAACCTAAATTATGTAAAGAAAGTTCTGAAAAAAAATAAAAAAGACATCAGACTAATAATGATTTTTGTCCAGATCTTTTTTTTAAATCGTTGCAATCACACCTATTTATTTGTGCACTTATATTTTCCACGAACTTTAATGATCGCTGAAAAAGGAGAAGGCCACCAAATGCCACTGCAGTTTCCTAGCTGCAAGTTCCTATACGTACATTTATGCTTAATGCCGGTGACAGTCATAGAATTAAGTATGTTATAATTCACATTATTAAGAGCATCTTCGTTGGAGTTGTAATTGTAAACATCCAAACTCAAATTCGCAATTTCTAAAAACAAGTAAAGCATTTTAGATTTCCACAATTTTTTGGTTACTTCAACATACAAATTCAATTGCAACTCACTTTAGAGTTTCAAATGTCATGCATGCTTCTCAATATACGAAATAACTTACGAAGGCAGAAAGGATGAAAGGAAGCTTTCGTGTGCTAGCCAAAGTTTCCTATAGGAATGTAACGTGTGTCCAACTGTACATATAAACGCTGTAAAATTAGAGAGTCTCTAAGTCGAGTACAAGACCCTAATCAAGTCCGTACTCTGTACCCTAACCCCAAGTTTTCCAGCATTCCTTTTTTTGCATTGATGGCCTCTCTTCCAGGTCCATGCCACAGTTCTTCATGAGGCTTTCATCTTGCGAAAAAGTTAAGCTAGTGCTTCTCCCTTATCATTCCACACGAATATTCGCAAATTCTTGCCCTGCATCACATTTCACATCACAAATTCGTGTGAACAAAGGCCAGGCCGCAACAAGCTTGCTGTTTGTAGCAGAAGCTCAAGCAAAGCATGCAATGCAAGCAATGAAGTCACATTACAACCTAGCTTCGAGAGTCAGTTGTGCCTCAGTAGTCGAATGATAACGTGAACGTGTGGAAATCGCAAATGTTTAGTCAAGCAACGTGACAAAGTGTTATGAATAACGATTCATAGAATTTTGTGAATAGCAAACAATTAATTTTGCAAAATAAAAGAGGAAATTTCTTCCTAGTTTTTCCTCATAAACAACATAATTTAGAGAAACGTACTTTGTGGTAAGTTTTTACAAAATTATTTCCCTAATAAATTGGGCATAGTTTTTTCGCTTTTCCTCAACTCTAACCGGGGCAAAATGAGTTTAGTATTTGGAAAAAAATCACTATTACGATATTTGCTCTCATCATCACGGACTTTTCATTTCAACTTCGGTTAGGGTTATGCAATCATGATGACAAACTTTTCAAAACCTTTTGTAAGTATTTACACGATCTCAAGTACATATCATTATTAGCGGGGAAGGTGAATGAGTTAAATCATCAACCAAATTCTGAAATTGTCTTCACTTTATACCTGTAACTAACTCTAATTTTTCTTGCATCTTAAAACGAAATTTATAGAAGCCTCGACGCGCGCAGGTAAATGACAAAGAACCTCATTGAGCATTCAATTCATAACTCAGAGAATTTGCTTTGCAATGAATGACAAAAAAGCAGTGATGATGGGTTGTTTTATTCCTATTCCTGTAACAATTTTTTCCCCTTTGTTGGACAGTTAATTCAATCTTTGAAAGGGTGAATGTGACTCATCATCATTTACTCTTAATTTTTATAACCGTGGCCTATCTCACGAATTATGTATTTTGCGCGCAGAAGAGGTACAAACAAAGAAGAATATGCACTTCAAATGCAAAAAAAAAAGATATTGGTTTGCGTTTGGTATGGTGCGCTAAGCTACAATATCATTATCGTTATCATAATCATTCTTATGATAACCATCATGGAAATGCTTTACCTATGACTGACTATGGTTAGTTTATGAGTACTCGTATAATATTCATATTTCTATAGACGCCGCACTTAGAAATCAGTCACATCTTCTCGAAATTTTGATGCGTCATTCGTTGCTGCGTCAATTGAAGTCGTTGCCGCGTATCGTTTCAAGTTTCCTCTGTTCAAAGGCAAACATCATTCCCACAAAATCCATATCATATTTATTGTTTTCATCATAGAGAATTGGTTAAAAGAATTGCTTACATTTTCACATCATGTCATCACTCTGCTTTATCACGACTTGACGACATAATAAAACAGATAAAGAACCATTGGTGGTTGTGGTTCTAGCTTTTTAGAGGTGTGCTAGCTACTCAACAATCGTGAAATCCAATACCTTGAAACTTGAAAGTTTACTGAGACTAAGACAGAGGAGAGAAGATTCAGGATTCTTTTGCAGTATACAAATAAGTATGACTAGCTTTAAACAAAATATTTAGCAAATTTTAACTTTTCATTTCTCGCGTTCATAAATTATTTAGATTTTCCATATTCCACTTTACCTTAAGCAAACCATAAAAACAGCTAGACATAGCTTCGCAATATATTTTTCTTTGCAAATATTTATGCACGAATGTGTATTAAATTCACATTTTTCATATTTCTCTGGTTTCTAATGTGAACTGAACATGCTTACTTAATACAGCGGTATTCTTAAGTAGGTCCGGTTCAGAATCGTCCCCCATTTGTCTTTTATCATATTTGTGGACTATTCATGAGCTAATCCTTCTTACGTTAATCTGCTCAAGATAACACTCATTTAGCAAAAGTCAAAATTTTGAAGAAAGTGCAAAAATGGAAGAAAAATTTGTTATTCTACATACGTTTTTATACCATGACATTTAAAATTTATGCCGTTCTGTTAACTTTCTGGTGGCAACACCTAATACCCAGATAAAAATGGCATCTGTAGTCCTAGTCTATAGGATTAACTAAATAATATTAACCTAAGGAGAATTTGTTTTAGTTCCGGTTTTCCTTGTCGTAGTCGTAATGTAATATCAGCAAAGCTCAATATTGTAAAATATGTAATAATAAACTTAGGCCAGGAAAAGTAGGCTGTGGCTAAAAGGAATAAGATTGGTACTCAATTTGCCATTTTCCAGCAGAACATGAAGTTTATGGCAAATACGTATCGTCGAAATAGAGACAGGCTTGCTAATGGAGCTCTTCCATCCCTTGATCATCATTAGCATGAACAAAGGAAAGAAAACTTTACTGCGAAAAAGCCACTATAATACATAAAGCCCCCAGGTATAATTTCATTTTATGACTGCCTTTGTCAAAATGTCATGTCACATCAAGAGAGTTGCTTCTCTGTGAAAAGTTATCCTTGGAAAAAAAGTTATTCCCGACAATGTCGCTAATCTGATTATACCATAGTAGCATTACATCTTTCATAATGTAATAACTTCGCATTAAAGCAAAAACTTTGCAAGATCAAATGATTTTCTTCTCTCTGCCGTTTTGGTAGTTGTCTTTTGTCGGATCTAATTTTGTGAAAATTGCACTGACGATGCTCATGAATGTTGTATCAAGACAATAAACGTAACAAAAGTTTGCCTCTCTTTCCAGATTAGACAACAACTTTTCCGAAATGGCGACGAGCACAGTGCGATACACATCAGGTCAACAAAAACAGGAGCAATCGGGCACCACACCAACCATCACAAATGTTGAGGTTCGCCTCACCGAGGAGCAACAGGAATATCTGGAAAAGCAGTTTCAAAAAACAAAGAATCCACATCCGAGCGAACTCATGCTCACAGCTGCCGAAACAGGGTTGCTCGAAGAGGAAGTTCAAGTAAGCCTCAAGGAAAATAGCATTAGTTTAAATAGAAAAAAAAATGAATTAAGAAAACGGGAGGAATTATAAAACCTGAAACCTGTCCTGTATTTGCAAAAAAAAAGAAAGAAATCCAAAGGTTTTATGTTGTCGCGAAAAGAACATTAGCAAACAAACACACCACGGCTTAATCTATTGTTGGGAATTTTATCATGAAGATATTTCCGCTTCTCCGTTTCCCGTTCATTGACCATACAAATAGTAGATGAGAAAAGCGAAAAGCAAGCAGTGTTTTAAAAAAACACCATTTTTTCCTTTGCAATTTCTCCAATTCTTGCGTATGCTTATATATACTCTCGTTTGCCTGCGTGCCATTTTACTCCAGAGTAGTATAGTATTCTATTACTATAGAAACAGTATGAATACAATCTAATACTGCCTCAATAAATCGCGCTTACATTATTTTAGAGTATAATGTTTAGCTTCCTCATTCCATGTCTTGTTTCTTCTCAAATATTTTTTCACGTTTGAAGATTCACGATGACATGCGTATTTGGAATGTTAAAAAGTGTAATTAGTTTAATTCGGAGAGATGGGAAAACATCACGCTCCTCTTCTTGCCACCCTGAATGCTTTGTTATGCATGATTTCAATCGGAAAAAGATAAAAGGAGATGTTTTGAATTTTCAGTATAATTTTTACGTCTTCAGTCTTCACCTTCGCTTCCTTACTTTTGATGATTCTAGACATCTAGAGAATAATACTTTCTGAAATTGTGTGCCTGAGCAAAGTCACGCAATCCATGAATGAAATGGAACGAAGGATTGAAAACCACAAGAAATAATGCATGATTCAAATGAAAGAGGATACGATGAAAGAAATGGCATAACTTCAATTGCGATCTTGTTTCAAATGTAATTTTTCAAGTCGAACGAAGAATCATATTTAGAAAAGAACAGTCAGTCAGTCATAATGGCATTTTTGTAAACTCATAAAATGCCATGAGCGCGTGTTTTCGTTCAATCTCACAAAATCCGTTTTTCCTGCAGATTTAACCATGCGTATCTGTAGTTCTAGCCATTCTATGCAAAACGGAACGGAAGTGTGGATGTGGCACATTCCATGAATTTTATACATTTAGGATTTCTTTTCTTTACCAAGGAAGCTGCATTCAATCAAAGTGGCTGCGAGTCTGCCACAAAATAGTAGATTGTTGTGTGCACTATTCTGTTCTGATGATGATGATGATTGATGATGGAAAGAATTCCATTCAGCTTCTATTTATGTACTTTATTCCACCTATGTACATACTCTAGTCTTCTACTGTGATACGTGAAGTCAGTCAGTAAGTCACTACTAAAACACCTCAAACCTCCACTACTACGGTTTAAACATGTGCAAAAATGTAAACTTTGCCATATTGCACTCTGATTGTGAGAAGGTTAGAAGGTTGATGCTCAATTCAGTCAATCTTTTTCCCACTCACTTCTTTCAGTCTGTGAAACTCTTCCGCAGATTTGACTTTTTTCACCATTAGCCATCATCAACCTTGACACGACTTTACGGTGTTTAGATGCAAATCAATCATATCAATCCACGAGTTTCCTATAACCAACATAATATTAATACTATTATACATACGTACGTAATCTTTACTGGCGCAGTGTAAACAACTCGCAATCTCGTAAATGCATATTACCTAAAACGCTTGCAAAAATGCAAAATGGCCTTGTATTGATTGAGATGAAGCATTTCTCTGAAAATGTGGAGGGCATCACTTGAATACAAACTTCAATCAATTTTTTGGGAGCTACTAAAATAGTTTATGACGTGGCGTTAAAAAATTTCGAATACGAAAGGCATCATGGTTGCCTTTCAGCGTGAAAACAAATTTAATACTTCTACTTATTGTTCAATCAGTCAGTCGGTAAATATTGTTTTACAAAGTTCGTCATATCCTTTAGCTGACATCATCATGATGATTTATGGATATGATCCAGGATAGATAATGCCCCTCGAATACAAAAGCTGGTATCTTTGTTTTATCAACTCTGATTGTATCAGATTTCCCCCTTTTTTACTTCATTTATAGTGAATTCATGATAAGAAAGGAGTTAATCTCGTCACAACGATTACTACTGGAATTGTTGTAAATCATCCTGTGAAAGATCCTGATTAACAGATTTATAGACGTACCTAATCCTTTTTCATCTCCACGCCACGGCTGAAATAAATTTTTCCATGAAGCGTTTCCAGCAGAATCGGGATGAAGTGAAAACTGTAGAACAACTGCGCATCATCATCATCAGCAGGAGAAACAGAAACAGCAACTACTAGATTATGCATGTATGACCCGAGTTTTTTATGAGTCATATCTAAACTTAAAAACCCATTGAATTTACAATCAGTGCATTAGAAACGTAAACGTAAACTAGCAAAGAAACTTGGTGGTGTACATTTATTTTGTCTATTCTTTCGTACAAAAGAAGTGACTGAAGTTATTAAATATTATGACATTAAACGAATGGAATGTTAAGTGAATCTGGTTGCTCTCAAAACTAACCTTGCTCTCACTTAAAAAACACATAAAAATGTCATTATTATTGGCAATATTCATTACTGAACACTTAAGCACTTCTAGTCTACCGTCAATGGGGGAAGACTAGGACTTGCGCTATCTGGAGGAATAGATGAACGTACACTTTTTTATTGAATTGATTCGCTGGTCCGTACATCCATGCCATGTATCCATCCGTATTGTAAATGCATGAAACGTTTGGGTGACTAGGTATTCGCAAGTCAAATGAGGTCATGGTTATGCTTTGTTTGCAAAAGAAAGGGTTTCACGGTTTGGGGGTTATTTGTAATTTTATGACTTTTTTGAATTCATATGTCCAATTGTTCTGAAAATCGTGCATAAAATTTTTAGAAATGAACGTGAGGCAAATGAAAATCCTCCTTTGCATGATTTGGAAGATATATTAGCCTTTGTTCTACTCCACTTCCTTTCCTTATCCAGGAACAAAGCATTTAAAAATCATGTTCTTTCCGTGATATTGCATAAAAGGCGTTGTTGAGGAAACAATGAAGCAAAAGGTAGCTGCTCTCATTCCGTACATGGTAGTAATTACTTAAATGAGAAAATCGGCGAACACCGGCGGACCGAAATGGGATGGACGTAATAATGGGAATATTATGATTTAGTATTTATTAGAACAGCTACGACCTTTATACATTGCCTATCCTCATGCCTCATGCCTGCCTGCTTTTTGTTTTTTACGTTTGCGTGTTCTTCCATCATAATCATAACGATCCCAAAACTAGAACTGGAGCTGGACTAGACAAGACAAGACATTTTTAGCTCGTTTGTTTGATAGCTGATATGGTATTGTGTGCTCTCTTAATTTGTTAAAATTCATATTATTAGTTCGTACAATTCTATAAGTAGGTATGTGGTATGCGAAATGGCAAAAGAAGAATGCTGAATGAAATGTGAAATGAAATGTCATCTTGTCGAATCCAATATGAGCTGCACGCTTCACTGAATTAAGAGTGACAAATGGAAAAGCTCGAAACCTATTTCTTTGTTCCTATCATCATCAAATATCATCACTTGGAAGAAGCTTGTTTGTGGCTGTAGTATGTACGAGTTGAAGGTGAAACTTTTAGCAATATTTTTTCGTTTGCTCCAAAAGTCAAAAAATTGGTCGAAGAAGGTGCTGATAAAATGATGATGATAATACTTGTGTTGTGAGGATTATGATAATTTTTTTAGTGTTTTCCCAAACACGCATGGTCGAATGCTACCAGCTGACGCTGAAAGAGGGATGTAATTTGGGAAGTCATGCATATTAAATGACACGTTCTAGGGGCACGACGGCGATAAAAAAAATTATTATATTTTTGCTTTTGACATTGGCCATGATCATGAAATTATAAGAGCGTCATGAAAAAATACTACTGTGGATTCGTAGAAGGCAGCGTTACAACTCGAGCTCAGTTCAGCACCTCATGATGATATGAATATGATGATGCTGTAGCACATGTATGAGATGAAGGAATAATCTCTTGGTTGGATTTTAACTTTAAAGATAAATTATAATTACCTAGCTACTTTTTATAGATATGATATGATTGAGATGTAGTGAAAATGAAAAGCACCTTGAAATTCATATCGAATTCAGTGTATTCTTTTTGTACGAAGTTTTGAACGCATGACATCATCGTTGCAATTAATATCGTGACATAATCTAAGTCTAAAATCTGAATTGTCGAATGGGGTAACGTGACCTTTTAATCTAATATTCGATTACGTATTTTGATGATCACTGTCTTGACTGGTAGTTCCAGTTTAAACAATTTTTGTCTGAGCTGGGCTAGGAAATTATGCTAAAATTATGTGAAAACCAGAAAATGAAATGAAATCATATCATACAGGCTATTTTTTTAAAATTCATGGTGATATTGGTCATTCTAGAAACGTCTTAATGCGTCTGCATTAATTATAGGATAAGCCAAAAAGTCGTATTAAAATTATATGGTTTCTGCGAATCAATCCGTTTGATTTTTGATCGTACTTCGTTTATTTCATGTTTTTTTTTCAGTGTTAATCATTAGTGATTATGCTGGAGATTCTGTAAATTGGTAATAACAACAAACCTTTTCTTTTTGAGCCATGCATATATAACTGATATAAGTATTTCGTGAAGGTTTCTGAATTTCTGGCGATATTAATATTCATATGACGTAATTATGCAGAATATTACTACTACTAACGATAAGTATATGTGAACTGCATCTATGAACAAGAGGCAAGCGGGGTTCATAATTTTTAAAATCTCGTATGCTGCAAATAAATTAATTATAACATGACTTACTTAAATGAGATTAATATTTAACATGTGCTTAAAGCAATGTGGTATTTGTACTTGACTAGACTTTCGTCGGTGTCCAATTGAGGCCTTAGTAATTAATCGTTTTTTCTAAATGTGTTTTACCCCTTTAATAAGGAAAATGACCGTTTTGCTTTATGCATAATACATATAATGAATGTGACTGACAATCAGTTCATTGGATTTGAGAGTTTCTTGCATGACATTACTCAGGAAGTTGACATCATGTTGCTCTGCGGTGTTCCGCACCAGAATAGTAAAAAGCACCAGAATTAACAAGAAAAGTTATTGCGTAATGGTGGGCTATCAAACAAACGGCCTTATGGAAATTCCAGTTGTGCAGTAATTTGTTCATGCCTAAGATTTAGATGACAACTGTGACAATGCAGTGCACGTTTATGAATGCCATTGGGGAAACATGAGACATATGACAAATAACAAATGAGGCTGAACCAGTTGTACTTGTAGAATGGAAAGAGAAAAAAATATTAATCGTGTCATAATCATGATGATGCATAACATGATCTTAATTTGTGGTTAAAATATTAATGACGTTTTATTTCTTTTAGGCATGGTTCAAACATCGAATGACGCTTTGGAGACGCGACCAGGGTCTAAATCCAGTCGGGAGCCGATTATGTTAGAAAATAAACCGTAACCGTCAACCTGTGTAGAAAGAAGTAAAATCCATGTTGCAAGCTGCTCAGAGTTCCTTTCGTATCAATGAAAACAAAGTAAAGTAGGTCAAGTACGAATCTGTAAAAACGTGCATTGTCCTAAGAGTTCATTTCACTCGAAACCGTATATTTTTATTGAGTAGAAGTCACTTACTTTTAAAACTTCACTTATTCGTTATAATGAATGAATGCGTAGACTCGTCTTGCAGCGTGCTGCAATCTTTCTGTTTTTACTGAGAGTTTGTATTGGATTGTATCCAATGAGCTTAGAATTTTAATTGTCCCAGCCTGATTTCAGTTTCAATTTAAAATACAAAGTCAAATCATGATCTTTTCCATTTCCTTCGTCGTCTTTAAATGAATGACTATTTGAAAAAAAATGAGTCCAGCCTGTAGCATCCGCTCTGTTGTTCTGTTATCTTTATATTTAAATGTATGCCGTAGCTATAAAAGAAATCATGTTTTTGTATCTGCCAAAAGAATTCGCTAAATGATGATCCAGTTAAATTGTATTATTGTACTATGCATCGCTTTGTTTAAAATTGTGTTAAAAAAACGTTCGGATAAAATAAAATGAATATGATTTAATCATACAGCATCTTTTCATTTTGATAAATTTGTTTATTATTACACAATATCTCATAATCATCATCGATCAATCATTCATTTTCAGTTCATTCGTAACATTTATTATCATAAATTTTCTCATAATCAAAGTCATCTTTTGAAAACCTTACAAGAACAAAAACAACATTTTTTTCATCCTTTATGAACAAACGGAACAATACTGGAATTAAATAAAAACAAAATAAAGACATAAATTACTATGGCCTACTATATATATGTGTGTATATAAACCTACAATTAAAAATGAACATATTAAGTTGTTTCAAAAACTGAAACAATGACTAAGAAAAATCGTTTAAACGATAAGGATTTGTCGCCTTTCTCTCCATGTAATCGTTATGTGTGTACAGTCTACTACAACCTACATTTTCTTTCAATTGATAATTTGATTTTCATCTATCTAAGCAGTAAAACTAAATTCTACAAAAAGTTCACATCAAAAGCTACCTACACAATAAAATTTGTTTATTACACTATCATATATAATTATTATGATTAAATTTCAATGCTGAGATATTTTCCATTTTACAATAATTGTGTATCATGTATATAAATTACTATAGAAAGAAGTTTGGAGTTTTCACGGAGATTATAACTCATGTATGTTTATCCATATCCATATTATTATATCATCGAAAATATAATGCTTTCATTTCTATACAAAAATTTCGACGTGTTATCTCCAGCATAAAGAAGTTTTTTTCACAATTACAGACCGTTTAGAGTGATAAGAATGAATACGTCCGTTCATACATACCTAGATCATATCATAACGCTGAACAAATTTCGCTGAAAATGATTAATCCGAAGCTTTCCTAATAGTAAGATAAATTTTGTTGCGGTTAGACATTGATCCCAATCAGATTCTTTTTGAAAAAAAGTAGTGAACGCGTAATAGTAAGAGAGAAAATCAATTTTGAGTAGCATACACAAATTAAATAATTTCTTTATAGTAGGTACCATTTTTTAAGCATGTTCATGTACAGCATACAAAGAGTAAGCAAACTTCTGTAATTTTACAAATATTCTTTTCTTCAAATGTAATATAAACACCTCATTAAGTAGATAGTTTGTAATGTACGCTATGCTCTTTCACGACTTTTAACACTTTTTATGTCCAATAATTCAGTGATCAAGTCGCGTCGCAAGGCAATAGGAAGAAAATTTCCAGTGCACATCTTGTCACCAACACTAACATCTTCGGCAACGAGTTTTCATGAAGATAAGGAGGAGATTTAAACCACGGACGATTGGGGAGTTGGGAAATCGGGAATGGGTGGGTAAGTGGAAGATGTGGTGATAGGAGCTTTGTGCTAAAGAGGAATTGTCTTTCGCGCTGTGCCTTTTTACCTTCCCCATTCAATATAATTTAAAGTCGATAATCTATGTATAAAATCACTTTATTATCTTTACGTTCCTTATATAACAAAATTATTTATATATATATAATATAAATGACTATATAAATTCATTGATTAAATTCATTTACCATAATCATAGTCTACAATATGCCTATGTGAAATGGGAAACAAGAATAAAGATTGTGAAAAACAAGTAACAAAAAACCTACAACATGTTATATGGCCTCCGATTTAAGTATACAAACTTTTTGTTCATAAATTTAACTATTATTACGGAGTATAAAAATGTATGTAACAAAGCACTGTCATTAGGCAGCATTATTCGTATTTGGTTAACACGGCGGCGGCAGTAAACTTGAAGAAACTTTTTATACTTAAGTGATCCATGACCAAAAATCCCATTTTCTTCCATACAGATAATTTGTCACAAAGAACCAGTCAAATCCGAATTCGTTTTAAAAGTGAAATTATAATCCTTTGTTTGTGAGAATCGCGGATTACTTGCTCCAGTAACTGGCCGGGGATCAGGACCACACATGAACATTAAATATTACCAAGTGTATTCAATAATATATCCTTACACATGTATCTAGTAAATATAATAGGAAGTGAAAGTAAATGGTTTGATAAAAGTACACATAATAATCGTCATCATCATTATCTAACTCAGAATGATGAAAATCCAAAGTGAATACAAATCATAAATTGATGGTCAAAGCACTCGACTAAGTCTGCATAAAAAATTCAGTAGTGTCATCGCCAACGTTGAATTGCACTATCTCTGAACCTCGTTGCTTTGTTGTAGTCGTTTGGCACGAAATAAATGTATTGGAATAATATAACTCCCACTGAATAATTGTACAGAAATAAATTATTTTTGTTGGCTTATGGATTTAACAGAAACTAATTTAATAATTTACTTTCTTATTAAAACAACCAAATGCATAACTGAAAAATTGGAGAAATAATTTAAGACTGTGTCCATATTTCGATACTTAGCCTATTTTATTAGAATAAGTTATTAGAATAAAATGTACGATAGTAGAAATGCATGTAAAGTCTGGAGGTTATCTCTACAACGCGAAAGCTGCCAGTTTTCAATATTTCAAATGGTGGGTCGTAATGACAGCATACTAGTATATTAGTATTAGTATCCTTCTTTCATTTTTACAAAACTTGGAATGATCCTCAGTCTTCTGAACCTTGATTTATGATTGCTCTAATAAAATTGAATTCATTTATATATTATTATTATTTACAATTAGTGGGGAGGTACAAATCAAGTAAAAATATATGGTTCAGCCATTCATTTGTACACCTCAACTCTTCTACTCATCACTGCTTCGTCGAATTCAGAAAATAGACATACCGAATTTACAGACTAAGGAAGAGAATTTAGGAGCAAATTGAATATTAAAGCAAGGAAGTCTCTCGTGTAATTGAGATAATTTTTACAATTATTTAGGCGAAAGAAAGGTGTGCTCTATCTTTAAGTATTGCAACTGACAGCTATCACGAACAAAGGTATGGCAAAATACTTGTTTGTGGTCAAACGAAATAAATGAAAAATGAAAACGGAAGGAAACAATATTTCTAAGCGCTTAGCGCTCACGTTGAACACAAAATATACGGTACGCACCTAAACATCCTACTTTTACCTAAATCTAAAAACAATTTTTCTGGAAGTTTGTATCTCGGCAAAATCTATTTATTCCCTTAATCACCGTTATTCGCGATGGTGGGACGTAGACAATAAATGTGCGTGTCTCGCCTCACCATTTGAATATACACGGAGTTTATCCGCAACCGTATATTATCCAGAATATTACACTTTCATGTTTTGGTATACCTTTCATTTGCAACGTTTTATTTTTCACCTAAATTAATATTTTTTTTATGAAATTATAATGATCACAGTGACAAAAAACTATCGACTAAGCTTCTTATAAAGTATTCAATATAATGATTTTACTCAAATACAACGTCGCGTGTTCGCTTGTTTCTTGCTGTTTTCTTTTGTAACTTCGGTGTTTGTTTTTAAAAACAAGTCCTTTTGGAGCTTTTATGTGGGAACACATAGTTTACACTGGATCAACATCTCAATAACAAAAAAAATGAGATGAGTTATTGACAGGATATTTTTATACAGTGTATTTAGTAAGTACATGAAATCATTTAACGCCTTCTTTTAAATTCAGCATATATTTTTCACAGTTTTGGCAAAAACTTCATTATACAGTTTCATTTCGCGTAAAAAACTACAAAAAATTTGTTTGCAGTTAATAAAATATGCTAATAATTCTGGGGAAAGTCACCCTAGCACCACGCTTCTGGTGGTGGGGTGTAGCTTTCATCATCACTAGATTGTCCACCGTACATATCAGCTAACTTCTTAAATCTCGGCCCAAAGGCTGGGAGAAAGTCGAAGTTGAGATCTTCGTCATCCGTACCAGATGCAAGGGATGAAAGAGATCCCATCGAATTGCCGTCACCCTCATAAGCATAATTTCTAACGTCGTCGTATGGCAACCCGTCAGGGTCATTGTCGACCTTGTTTTTGTTGCCTGTCAAAAAGCTCTGCATGTCAGGTGCTTCACCAGGTTCTGGCACTACTGCAGGACAAGAAAATGAATTTTTAAAAATCACAAAAAAATCATTTCAATTGCTTAACATTAATAAGATCGTGAAAAATGATTACCTCGCCTCTGGTTGAGATCGTCCATTGCAATTTTATCCATGTGAGAATTAATGTACGGAGGACCGTTACTAGCTTTCATTAGAACGGATAAGTCATAAACTGTCTGGTCACCTTCGCCACCACCTTCGTCGGAGTAGTGGAGAATGTTATCTCTTACGTCGTCACTAAATTCGCCTTTGACTTCTTCATAGCTGCGTCTTTTGCGGTAGAACAGGAAAGCCATGATCAACAATAGTAAAACTAGGATGGACACTAGGATCACAATTATAAAGTTCCAATCGACTCCCAACGTCTTAACAAATCTTCCTTCAAGAATTTCATTGTCACAGCTTGTGACGTTCATGTTATAAGCGTAGCTAGGCTCTCCGAGATTGTAATACTGCAATTAAATTGGAAATGCCATTTTGAATTACAACAAATATAGCCTTTTGTTGCGTAACTTTAATGTAGATGATGATGATGTTGTATTTTACCATTCCATTGTAGGTCAAGTTAGCGATACAACCCATAAAGGTTTTTGTAGTAGGAACGCTGCTCCAGTGCATATACGGTTGGAGAGAGGATGGCTTAAAGGACAATCCACCGACCTGTAGTGGGCCATTTACATTAAGCTGAGTATGAGTTCCATCATTTCGTACGAATCCAGAATAGCAAGAAACTTCGGTCCTCAGACAGTCATCAACGCGCATGGATATCCCCTGATAAACATAATAAATAACGAAATGCAATGTAGCTTTATATATCGTAAATTTGTGCTGAACACATGCGCCAGATCCCGAAGGAAAGTATATTGATCTCGCCACTTACCGAAGGACCCCATTTGATGGTAATCTGATGCGGCTGAGAATTTCCAAGGTTTGGTGAGTTCGTCAGCTCGACCCGTTGTACACCGCTCCCGTAATCCATGAGCAGCAAAGGTTTGCCATCTCGCAACTCAAGTGAAATGAAATCTGAAAGTCATGGAAAGAAAAACGTATGGTCTATTTGCAGGAAACATGATAATCCCAAAAGTTTTGACAACGATTATTACCCGTAACGTTCATGGGCGATGGGAATATTGGGCCATTGTAGAAAATTAGGCCACTCTTGTACCCGGTAGTGAAGTGGACTTCAAGTGTGGAATCATTGCAAACGGATATTGGCTCATACCAAGCATAACTATCTCCACGTAAGTGAATAGATGTTTTCTCGCAACGCGGCCCGTCGAATCCAGGCTTACACTCACATCTTAACAAAATAGAAACGAACACAAGCATAATTATTATGGCTATGCTAACGATCAGAGTTTTGCTTCAGTTTCTCAGCAAATATATGGAGATATTTGCACAACGCACTTTCTGATAAGGAACTCCTATTTAATATGGTAATAATTAGCAATTAGTTTTGACGGGAAAACAAAGCTTTACTTACTGAAAACCTTCTAGGCCTCCGCCAGACTTGCAAGTTCCTTCATGGAGACATGGATTTTTCGGCAAGCAGGCGTTCTGTTGCATAGAGGAAGAACAACGGCATTCTGGGGCAACGTAAGCATCCACTCCAACAAAGGAAGAGGTGTTTGTGAAAATCTTGTATGAGATCTCGCTTTTGTTCAAATGGTTTGTGCAACTTGATTCACAGTGGAGTCGTTCACTAATGCACTCGTCAATATGGATCATTAAGATATTGAGACGCAGTGCCTTCTCCAACTTCATAAATAAAAGAGAATGAACATTTAAATTATCCCTACGGAATACCATATTATAAATTATGTAGTGAGCAGTTCTTACAACTTCCTTAGATCCTGATAACATTCCGTCCAACTTCTCTGGCTTCCAATATGGGGAGTTATGGACCGAATACCGGACATCAACTTTCGTTAGGTCAGGATTTTGCAGAGAATTTAGAACAGTGAAAATGTCGACATTTTCCCGAGGAACTTTGAATATGGAGGCTAGTTCATCTTGCAAACGGTCCTTCTTGCTTTTACCCTGATATGGCAAAATAATCATTGTTAGTTATGCGTCTCAATAAATCATAAGAAGCACATATTATGCATGTGCACTAGTGCATCACACAGCGAATTAAAACATACATGTTCGGGTTTAATAAAATTTTCCTTCGTTATTCCCATGAATCTGATGGAACCAGAGTTGTCTACAGCTTCATCCGTAATTTCTTTCACAGTTACAGTTACATTGGCATCCACTTGTTGATTGTATTTTGAATCAGTGACCTGTTTAGTTCAAGGAAAGTGAACATATTTAAAAATAAGCCTTCAAATCACATACTCAATGCATCCCATTATGATGAGTTTATTTTTGTTTCAATTGAAATCGTACCCTGAAATTCAAAACGTAGCTCCCAGCCGATGTTGTAGGTTGCATGTTGATAAATCCGTTTTCTCTATCCAAGCTGAAGAATGTATGTGGGTTGCCATTAGCCCAGTCAAACGACTTATCAGGCAAATCCCAATCATCGAGATCCTCAACGTATACTCGTCCAATGGGAAATGGCGACCTTTCCTTGTACTTGTAAACAAAAATTTTGCTTTCACCAGGAAACATTCTGTTGTCGTTTTCGTCTCCGATAATAACAGTCAATGTGCTTGTTCCAGTTTTTGGTGGCTTTCCGCTGTCAGAGATGGTAATTGGAACGAGGTACTCCTTTTTCTCTTCTCGATCAAAATTGTCCTTCTTCGCATAAAGCTTTAATCCTGAAAAAAAAATCGTTTTGGGGTAATGTGAAATGTTCGTTAAACATTATGTCGAAAGCAGTTCATGATATCATACCATCGACTTTAAACAAGTTTCTAATTTCCTGCGATGCAGCTCGATCAATGGTAAAATGGAACGGTGCGCCATTCTCAGGAGTATCGTAATCATCAGCAGTAAGTGGCACAATTACACCCCTGTGGAGGATTGCAAAATGAACTCATTAAAATTGGAGGGCAAACTAAGGAAGAAAATGTATGAATCAGTTGCAGTGCTCGACGTACTTTGGCTGGTTTTCATTCCATACAACGGGATTTTCTCCGTTGTAGAAGGGTGCATTGTCATTGATATCATTGAGGTGAACAACGAGGTCTTGGAACGCGGCCTTTCTCGTCGTTGTGGCACCCCATTCGTCATAAGCTCCAACGATAATCTGAACGAACGGACTTCCGTAGGGGTGATCACGATCCAGAGCCTTCCTGACCGTGACACAGCCTGTGGTCCCATTCACATCAAAGTGCTCCTTTCCTTTTTCAATGAAGAAAGATATGTTCTGGGGCACTGAACGATCACCAATGTCAGGGTCATAGGCTCGAAGTTGGAATATGCATCCTACAGGAGTGGATTCCTCTTCAATGGTCGTACTATTTTCCATTTTCTCAAATGTTGGAGGTTCATCGTTTATGTTTAGCACGCGGATTTGGACGGTTGCATAAGTCTCATGAATGGAGTCCGAAGCTTGTACGTTGAGTTTGTACTGGTTATGGAAATAGGAAATTAGTTTTTTTATGAAGCGGTTTCAAGCTCATACGGGTATTGACACAATTTACACTAAAAAAACTACTCTACAAAGGAAATTACATCCACTCACCTCCCGTATTTGCTCGTAGTCCAGCTTGTTTTTAACATAAATTACTCCGCCAGACTTCGAGCTTGTTATATAGAAAGCGTCACCAATGTTGCCCTCGGTTATGTTATACTTGATCTCGGAAGCTACACAGAATTTTACAACAGGAATAAATACAAATTCACGCCACAATATAAAAATAACAACAAAATGTTTCTTGTTTGCCGGTACCAGTATCCTCGTCGATGGCTTTGACCTCAATGACTTTATTGTTTAAGTCAGCATCTTCGGAAATTTCGGCTTCATACACTGTTTTCAGGAATACTGGTTTGTTGTCGTTCTTATCCGCGATTTCAATTTTCAGTGTTACAGGACCTAAATTCCCATAAGAAATATATTACTTTTCCTTATCATTTTAAGAAAGAAGTGAAACTTTTTTTCTTTATTGAAAAGGTTCCTGCGTACGTTCATTGGGTTGACCATCAGTTCGTAGAGCAGATGGGGCTCCGTCTCTAGCGATGACGGTTACCTGGTAGATGTCCTTCTTCTCACGATCAAATCTCTGCTTTGTAGTGATCTCCCCAGTGTTTCGATCAATGTCAAAGTTGATTCGGTCATCTTCTTTCAGCGTGTAGTACACCTGCAGAGACATAAACATTTAAATAACTCAAGAGAACAGAATATCAAGATTTTTCTTTTTTGATAAAGAATGGAAAACAATTTACGTCATGATTTGGTGAAGTTCCATCCCTGTCGATTGCTCTTACTCGCATCACTGTAGTGCCTGGATCTTCGTTTTCCAAAACGATGCCTGAAGTAACATCGGTGAAGTCCGGCTATGAAACGAGAAAATGAAATGAAAATTCATGTTTTTCTAAAATGTACGAAGGTGTATCACACATGGAGCATAAACTTACTTTTTCATCGTTAGCATCATCCACATAAATTGTGACGGTCGTCTCATTTGCCAAATTATCTTTGTTCTGAAATTCGAAAGTCAATGAGATGAAATTCTGAAGCATTACCGAAAATATAAATTTTCCACGCTGAATTTATTCCAGGAAGACTTACACTGGCACGAATGGTCAACGTATATTTAGACACTGTCTCAAAATCTAGGTCCTTATCGAGTTTAAGTAGTGCTCTATTTCCATCCGTTTCAAGAACGAACATGGCGCCCTTGTTGGTTGGCTCCGTCTGTCCATTGACCAACTCGAAAAAGACAAGTGGAGATGCAGCATTCGATCTAAACAAGCAATAAAATTTTACCGCTCAGTTCATTCCTGTCTTATTTTGTCAGAATCGGAAACATTGAAATTAGTTTGAACATACTCTGCAGTTATGGTTTCAATAGGAATGGTTTTGTCAAAACCCCTCTCTGGTAAATGGATATCATCTTTATGACTCTTAAAAATTGGTGGCCTGGTTCTTGGTTCAATAACATCAATCGTGAGATTTGTGCTGGCTGCTTTAGGTGGTCTTCCTTTGTCAGTGGCGATAGCGCGCAATTGGAATTTGTGTGCGTTCTAATGAAACGGAATTGATAGTTTTAAGGTAAACATCCTCTGAGAGGTATCACATTTAATTTACTTAATTAGTATGGCAGTATAACTTACCGCACTGATTGCTTTTTTCAGTGTGACTTCGCCGGACACTTCAGATATAGAGAAATAGTCAATGTCCCCTGGAGAATCTGGATGACTGTCCAGCTTGTACCATACTGTCCCGTTTTCACCTTCGTCAATGTCCGTTGCGGAAATTCGCATTACCACTTGACCGACGCTGAGATCCCTTGGAATCTTTTCCTTATATTCCTATTGCAAATAATGGCTCAAGTTAGATTACTGAAATTTCGCGACAAAATCGTCTCAAAAATAAATACTTATTATATAGCAACCAAATTGTAAAACTGTTTCTTAAATCAGCGGCATGCATATCAACAACATACTTATTCTTAAGTAATGTATCCACATTATATTAAAACAGAAAGAAAAACGACTACTCCAAATTCGACTATAATTGTACCGAGTCTTTACCTTATTTTTATTTCTGAGGTATCGATAAGCCTTTAAGCGTAAGCATGAATCAGAAGTTACAGAGAACAATTTTATACCCAAGTTTAATATGAAACTGAGAATTGTGGGTCACATAATTGTGAACCCAGTACTGTGATAGAAATAGGAAAAATGAAAGTAGCCAAGACTTACGAATCTCTCAAAGAGTGGCACTCCATCGTTTATATCGGTAATGATGATTTTTATCGTGCACACGGAGTCAAGTTGTGGCCGGCCATTGTCAGTAGCTCGAATGGTCACGTATTCCTCCTTCTCACGTTCCGGCTCGTCTCGATCAAATACCTGAGGGACGAGACAAGCATCCGCATTATCATTAAAATAGTGTAATTAAAGGATGTACACGTCTAATAAAAAGGTTCTTAAGCAGTAAGTCTCTTTACATCCTGCGTCTTTTATTATTTTACCTTATTTGTCCGAATCACGCCAGTCCTTCCATCAATGATAAACTTCTCGTTGTTATCATTTCCAGACACAATTGTGTATGTGATGGTCCCACCAAATTCTGGCGGATCTTGATCTCTTGCTTCAATCTACAGGAAAGAATAACAGACTTGAGTTCCTCTGAAAATTTTAGTGGGTCACGTCACGTGTCCACATCTGATTTTGAGCGTGGCTACGTGGACTTCATTAACATTAAACTTTCATAAAAAAAAACAGCGTAGAGCATCTACTTATTTCCTTGCACAACGGTAAACAAAAAAAGGGGAAGAGAAAAGTTAAGCGATACCCTAAAGACGGTCGTGTTCACAGGCTCTCCTTCTGGAACGGACGGAGTTACATCTCCTTTGCAGTTTATGAATTCCGGTTTGTGCAAATTCTGGTCAGGGCTGGAGCGCGTATCGTCCTACAAGAAAATCACACACACGAATCAACTTAAATGCATAGAAAATTCCCACAGGGGTAAACAGCATCAATTAAAACCGCACCGAGTTCGTCGGCTTCGGTTTAATAATTGATAAGATCATGTGTATTTTCCTTTAATAAATGAATTGCTATACAGATGACTTATAAAGCAACACTAGAATATTATAAATCTTTTTTTTTTTAGCTTACCGTGGTTTGGTATGGAGCATAGGGTTCAGTGGCTTTATTGAGGAGGGATAGGTAACTCTGATAATTTTGGACCTGGGGTGTCCCGTCCGTCTCCCTGCCAAGTCTTCTCGCTCTTGACCTAGTATTCTTTTGGTCGACTCCATGGTGTTGTCGATGCTTGTGTAGACCATCTGTAAAACCAACAAATACATAAGCAATAGATTAGATTAATTATGCATTTAACATCCATTGTAGACTATAAAAGTTTTGAAGTTCCTAGGTAGTTTAGTTTTGTCTACTACTCCCCACGTTCCTCTTCATTCTCCTCAAAAACTTTCCAACTAATAATAAGATTAAAGATTAGGAAAGGAACTTCATTTAAATAATTTATCATTTTCCGGGCTTTTCGCCACTGCAGAGATAGGAACAAAATCAGGAGAAAGGAAAGGAGTAGAGAGAGCATCATGAAATTCCCGCAACTATAACTATACTAAACTAACTTAACTACAACTACTATATATAACCACACCACGCCACGTCGACACCACGAACAACGATAAACAAAGGAAGACGAAGAAGAAAAAAGGTGAGATAGGAACAATGTAGCTTCCGCTTTCTGAAAAAAATAGGTAGGAACATTGGAAGTGGAGAAGATACAAATATTGGAACGGTGTGTGCTTAGTTAGCTTGTGTGTGTCTGTCCAAGCGTTTAAGTCATAAAAATGGATCACCCAGAACAAAGATGAAACAAGTAAAGGTAATGTAGCCATTAAATACGTTGCGGTTTTTCTCCACCAGTTCTGAAAAACTTGTTTGTCTTCCTCCTCTTGCTTTAACTCCTCCAGTCATAATATTATGTTCTGCTTTAGTTGTAGTAGGAGTAGTAGTGGTACGACGATAATTTGCTTTATTAGGTAAACATGGGTCTTTTGGATATTAAACAATGGTAGGATGACGCGAAGGTGTTGTATATACATATTGCGGTGGTGATTGGTGAAGTGTGGAAGGGAGACGAGACGAGAAGGACGGAAGTTTGCTTTTACCAAATATTGTGAAACAATGCAACGGGCGCAAAAGGAAGTTTGTGTAAGGCCTCCAGGATATTACTAACGCTCATCCTGGGCAAAGCGAGCACGCAAGATTTTGATCTCACCGAAGAGTATATGCATACAATACACATGCTTGATGATATTAAATTTTGTCTATTGAAAATATGTCCTCTCAAAGCTGAACAAAATTAATGAAAGAAAAGTGAATGAAAGACTTTCGGAGAAAATCTAATATCCTTTCTCCACATGCTTTAGTGTTGTTTCAAACCACTCGGAAGAAACATAATGGCATTGACGTGCTGCTGTAACCAATGCATTTTTGCAAACAAAAAACAAGTTTCGTTTTCGTTCTTTAAAGTTCTTTTAAAAATAAGAATTTTCCTCATTTTTTATTGTAATCTAATCGAGTGTTTTCAAAATTGCTGATAGATTGTAAAGATTCAGCAATGAAACATTTATGCTTTAAACTTTCATGTGCTTCTGCTTCACTTCGTTTGCTTTTGGCTTTTGAGGCGAAAGTGTGCAATTTTGAGAAAGGATGTGGGACTTGCAGGATCAAGTAAAAGTTAAGGAAAATTTGTCTATCTGATTATGAGATTACCATGAATAGTTCACGCAAAACATTGCCCAGAGCTATAAAATGTTAGCATGAGCATAAAACCTCAGAGGTTTTTGAAACTTTCCTTTTTTCGTTGAATACATTGCAATATTGCATTGACTTTCTACACGCTACAGGGCATCACTTCTTCCTTGGCGTCCACTTGACTGACTCGACAGCACACACAATTCATATTTCATAGCATAAGTACATTCCACGGCGAGACAAGGTCCTTTCCTGGAAGCGCACTTCTTCATTCACATGTCTCATAGTCTCATTCTATTGTATCCACTCAACTCGTTAATATTCAAGGTGAGTTCCGTATCAGTCTCAAAATGCCCCAGGAAAATCTATTTCTATTACGTCTTTTTCCACCGGAAAAGCCATTCGCTTTGACTTTCGAGCTTAGTCTCTCTTTTTCTCTATCCTTTCTTCTCTTCGAGGTTCAAGAGCTGTTATTAAAATCCTATTGTAATTCATTCTAACCGTGAATAATTCAGTGTTCTCTGGCTTCACAAAATCAGTGCAGTGTTGCCTTATCACAGCTGCGGCTACTACACTACTACTGCAGCTGCTGCTGCTCCTTGTCTTTTCTCCTCCTCCACTTTTCCCATGGAAGTTTACAATAAAAGGCTAACAAATTTCACAGTGTTGGATACTCATGTTTCTGCATCATCATCATAACTTTCACCACACACCGTGGCAGTCTGAATGGAGCAGAGAAAACTGAACTGAAACATTTTCCCTATTTTATTTGCTCCGTGAATTTTTCGATGGATGGAGATTAAGAGATATGATATGGTGTTGTAGGCGTTCTTCATTCCTCTTTTAATCTCAGTTTTTCAATCCGATTGTTGTGATTATTGTATAGAGTTAATTATAAGGAATGAAATTTGATACGAAACGTGTAATCTGCAATGGCAGCCGACAAAAAATTAAAGAAAAAAATGCAAAGCCGAAAGGAGAGAGGGATGAAAAAAGTTTATTTTGTGTGGGTTCGCTGCTCACACAAAATTCATTGTGAATGAGCTTATCGCCTCACCGACTCAACTTTGAGCTTTTTTTGTTACTCCAGAAAAAATTACTTTCCACCTTTTGTTTTTTACTTTTCAATAGAGACAATAACGTTTTCCATGTGCTACTACGGCCCTAACTACCGCTACCTCCACCGCCGCCGCCACCACCAAAATGGCATCAAGAAGAGAGAGAGAGAGAGGAAAGAGGAGAATGGTGAAACAATCCATTATTATTACTAGAGGAAGCGAAAATGAATGGAGTTTCCCTCCACTTCTCCATTATAAGTTTAGGTAAAAGAGAGGGAGAAAGAGAGTTCATGGATCAAAGTTGTTTTATAGAAGTAAGCTCGTCGAATATGTATGCATGGTCAAAATGAGAGGAAATAAAAAATGGAGGTTTTGAGTTGAGACAACTCTGTTTTTAGCACACGGATTGTGTAATAATACCTTACAATAATAAATAGAAAGGTGCGGAAAACTTGTGTTTTTTTCTTCTTCTTCTCTGGGGTGAACTCTCAAAGGCATAATTTTCACGTGAAATGTTCCTCCTTAGAAATTTTATTGTTTGGGTACTTCTACTCCTACACTACAACTAATGTTGCTTGTGACTTGAGAAGAAATCATTTTATTTTATACTGGGACCATGAATGGCTAAAAAAGACAGTAGCGGTCCGAGAGAAACGGCAATACAATTTGCATAATTATGAGACCGTTTTTATGCACAATCTCACTCCTTTTAAGAAAATGGCATCACTTCTTTGAACTCTCCACTTCCTCCTTTTTTTGTGATGATGATGAGGAAGAGAGCGAGATGAGGGCACATAACTGCAACACAATTATTTTCCCTGTATATTTTTTCGAGTTAAATATAAATACGTCGCAGATTGTAGATTTTCTTCCAGAGGAATGGCACAGACCAAAGAGTACTGCTAAGAGGAAAAACATCGAAGTTGACTTTAATGTCCTCCTGCTTTTTAATTGTTTACTTTTACATTTATATTCATGTCTGTTTACTCTTGATTCACTTGAATGTCCACCATTCGAGGAAGGGAAATCGATTTTTAAATGGAGAAACAAGAAGAGCCGAGTATATTTGTTTATTAAAAGGGGACAAGAGGTCAATTTGAGAAGAGCGGTTTCTCTTGTATGCTATAAGGCAGTACTCTTTTTATTATGTTCTCATTGTTAGTTCATGCATTTGTTCTTTCAGGAACACGAGGACTCTCTTATCATTCTTCTAACTCTTAATCTTATTTAAATTAACATCAGTGCTCGAGTTCGAGTTCATCGCTCGAAATATTGAGAATGGCGCATACAATTAATGTTAAACTTTGTTATTATTAACTAATGTATTTACTAAAAATAGATGATTAACGAGATTTTAGGAAATTCTTCCAGGGCACACAACACACGTCGTCCAATGTAAAAGATCTGAAATGCGATGAAAAACAAAAGGACTTGGGGAAGGCGTGAAGTGAATGCTAGCTGAATAATACATTCTTTTGAAAAGGTCGCTATCTCAATGCATACTTCATAAGCCGGCCTTTTATTTATGAACGACAAGGCATAATAACGAAAAACAAGCATCTTTCTGAAAATGCAGTTGCAAAAGTACGACTTACATAAAAATGCTTCGAAACCATTAGTCTTATCTACACTGCTGGCTAGCTGGCGGATAACACTGTGAATTGTTTCCTATTAGTTCTATTTACCTACGCAGGCGGAGTAGCACCTACTCCAGCAAGTTGACAAAGATGCAGGATGAATAAGAGAGTGAGTGCACGTACACCATAAAAAATATTATCATCTTCATCATGAGCAAACAACGTGAAATTTTAAAGTACATTCAAGGGAAAATGGAACTCGAATCTGGACTAGATGGACTCGGGGGCTTGGAATGAGTGAGTACTTTTTAGGTACGCAGTACTTTCAGGTTTTAGGGTGTAGGTACCCAGCCACATAAGTAGAAAGAGAAGACAGAGAGGCGAGAGAAAGAGAAAAGATGAAGTATGACAATATTAATTTTGAAGTAAAAAATGTCGACTCATTTATGATGTCATGATTTTTTACGTAAAGTTTTATTAATCTCATTTCATATTTGAACTCGCCCTGTCATGTCGCACGGCTTCTCTGCTCCCACATAATCTGAACTATTTTGTTTCTGTTTCTGGTGGGCAGACAAGTCAAGGTGAGTTTTTTTGTGACTCATGTCATGACATGAGCAACGATCACATTTTCTTTATAAGAACCATTTGAAATGAGCCATATCATCTTCTAGCATTGGAGAGTGGAGACAACTAATGGGAACTTTACATGGTGAAATGAGTAATTTAGCGGGGTATTCTTTTCGGCTGATTTAGCACAACAACAATGGTACTTCTTAATACTTAACATTTAGTTGAGAAGAAGAGAGTCATGAATTGCAATAGTTTTTTTGGTGGAAAGCCAAAAGCTTAAAATAAACGGCAAATGGGTTGACTTTTCCCTAGATGCATATTACTAGGTACAAAGAGAAAGAGAGATTCGACTCGAGCCAGTGGAGGAAAGAATGCGAAATTATTGTGCGGATGGATTTTTTTTTTGTCTCATGAAGTACTCCCATTCTTTTCAAAGTGCACAATAAAATTTCTAATAAGCTAGTTTGACATGCTCAGTTTATTAAAAAGTGTGTCATTTCATTTAGCTGAGTGAGAGAGTCAAGGGAATAGAAAGAAACAGCGTAAGATGAATGCACGATGTGGAGTCTTACAGTCAGCAATAACGACATGGAACTTGCAAGGTTAGTTGAAAATGCTCAAAGGCTTGAAAAGTGAGTATATGCTTATGTACCCCTAAAAACGTACTTTTTTCCTTCAGCGATTAAAATAAATAAGTCACTCTTTTTCTTTAATCCATGCTGATGGTTGTATGAATGTATTATTATAGTGTTGCAGGAAAAAAAAAGTTTCTTTTGAAAAGTAGAAAAGCGCGTTTAATCATCAAAAAATCCTTTAAAAGTTTTTACTTCAGAAAACGACTTGAAACTCTACTGCTGGCTCAATTCAAAGGTAGTTTATGAAAGAAGGATGAGAGAGAGATAATATGGGGAATTTTTAAAAAGTGGGCTCCCCATTTTCCGTTTTCATGCTTGTTCTTTGATGACATTTTATGACTTTTTTACATATGCATTTCTACTTTTTCTGCACCGTTTCCAAGAAATGGAGAGAGAAAATGAGCTCGCGTTTTAACGACAACCATTTTTATCTTACCACGACTTAAGAAATATTAAATTTATCCTTAACGCGATACATACTGAAATATGTACTTCTTCATTTTCAATTAAACAGTTCTTTCAATTCATCCAAGCGAATGAACAAACACGGAACACAGTTTTGTAATCTGAATTTCCCGAAGTCATTCACGATCAATTCGTCCCCAATACCCACCTGATAAATAGATATTGGTTCCTTTGGCCAAGTCCGGCGAAAAAAGAGTTTTTTTTACCTCATGACATGGTAGAGAAGAGATTGACCACAATGTTTACATTTGACATTTGCAAACTCTTATCCGAAAAATCGGAACCAGTAAGCAAAGTCGAGGGAAACAAAGTTCTTACACGACATCATCTATTTCCACTTAACCCTGGGAAAGTAAGATGAAGCTAGCAGACAGCGAAGATAAACTTTTACAATAAATATAATAGTTTCTGTCTCAAAGTCGGGAGGCCAATAATAGTTGAAGAGGTGGGGAGCGCAAAAAAAAGCAAATATGGACACGCCAAGAAAAGGCAAAGGTACATATTGAATGGGACAACAACATACAACGATCAAGAAAACATGACACTGACATCATATTACCAACAAGAAAACCAACAAAGATATCATCATTATCATCGTCATCATCCATCCAGGAAGGCAATATACTGTTTTTGTTTTCCTCGCAATTCAAAAGTCTCAAGTAATTCTAAAAAGACATTTGACATAACGACAAAAGTAAACTTTAATTCACTGAAAAGCAAGTGTATTGCAATCACAAGCAGTCGTCATCTTGATCGCTCTTCATTTATTCCACTCAAACCAATACAAACACGAAACAAATGAAAAATCTTAGTAAACACTGAAGTACTAGTACTATACATGCACTTTGTCATATGTCCCTTCTAAAGCTTCCAAGACGAGAAAAGGACAAAGATAAGGAGACCCTAAACTACGCAATTCTTTGATAAGATGCCAGTCGTACAGAGAAATGAAATGTTTTCCATCATATTTTTTTTTATCTTATTGCCAAATGTGACTTTGTGACCGACCGACCAACCTATCGGATCCGATAAGCGTTGCCCAATATTTACCATTTCATGACGTAAAGGGCTCTCTAAGGAGAGCAAGCAATGTCGCGATGATTGCCGTACAATTGCTCTCTCACTTGAGATACATAAAGATTCTTTGAGTCGTCAGGAAGAAGAGGGAAAAAAGGAAAAGAATTTTTCAAGGGATGCGGATGATACTGAACGATTCTTCCGTTTGGCACTTTATGGCAGTTCAGAGCAGGGCTGATCTCGTTCATGTTCTTCCGAGTCCCTGGGAAAAAAAGTTTCGCATTCCAGGGAAAAATAACCTCTCTGTCGTCATTCCTCATACTATCGACAGCTCACAACAAATGTGCAGTAAACGAGAAAAAACTTTGATGTGACGTTAAGGGAAAAATTATAAATTGCTGGTTTGGGTAAACCTGAACGTTACAAATACTTTGAACGTAAGAAGGAAGGAGGGGACGATCAACAAAAATCAATGTTTTGTGAGGGTGAGGGTAAAAAGATCTGGTCTTTTGTCTGCTCTTTTTTCGTGCCACTACTCATCAAGAATATCTTATCCAAATCAAATGCTTTTCTTCCAAGAGAATATGAAGATAAATTTGGAGCATTCAAAAATTCCCTTATTTACCTAAGAATTTAGTGCTTCTTTTTACTAGCAAGCAAATAATATTCTCGGCGAGGATTGAGGATCGTGATGATGATGAGGACAAAACTGAAATATTTCTTCGTTCTAATGAGCAAACAAAACAGCGAACTGTAGAAACCCTACAACATTCATCTAACGAAATGATAATGAGCCGTTGAATTTTACGCACAAAATGAACTTTATGACTTGGAAGAAAAACATCGACTGTGAGACTGAACGGTGAGCGAGATTGACTTATTTCCCTTCACAGTTGTATTACAAATCTAGGCGAAAAAAAATTGGAGGATCTGCAATCCATTTCAACTTGACGATGAAGAGGGTGAAGAAATAAGAAAACTTTTTCTGACATCGACATCATCAAGAAAAATAGCGTTTTCCCTTTACGGTCCCCAAAAAGAAAGAAGTTTTTTCAGGGGTGAGCTTCGTATATTATTGTTTGAATGGGACACGCAATTGCAGATGGTCAAGTCCAAGACATTAGCCTTTCCCCATATATATTTCCTTGACATGCAACTTTGTATGCACTTTTAATTTACGGGATTGATCCAAATAAAAAATCATCATCGTACAATACTCGTATTTCGTCTTCTTGCCCCAAATCAACAATCATGAGTGTACAATAATGCTTTGTAAAAATGTGCCCATAACGTTGTTTTGAGCTAGTCAACTTGACGGCATTCATAACATGAACCAAAATTCAGGTAGAAGAGGGTCAAGGGAGGGATAGATGATAAAACTGGAATTCCTTTCCCCTCATCCAATCTACTGTAATTTTGGTTGTGGACAAACCCGATCCAGAGAAATGGCGTATTTATTTCGACTCAAAGAGATATTTATTTATTGCATGCCACCCCAATATAAAAAAGTGGAAAAGAAAGAAACAGTGAAAAAGTTTTTGCTACCACCACTACTTATACTTTCGGTCAAACAAAAAAAGGTGTAGTATTACGTATTAATGAACACTCCACATGAGAAAAATGCAACGCTTAAAGCCACAATCTCCTCCTCCTTTATAAAAAGTATTTTTCTCTAAAATATGTAACTTTTTTTGTTTTGAGTACAAATGGTGAAAGTAAAGTGGTCACATTGTAACTGCCTAATTCAAAGGGGACAGAATGAATTATTATGGTCACGCATGATTATCACTATTTCTTTTTTTAATATTCCGTTCGACAGAAAGAGCTTGTAAAACCCATCACCATTTACCATTCTTGTACTATTAGAAGTGTAGTGTGGATGATTACACCATCCACATCACATAAGTACAATACAATTTGAAGAGAAAAAAGAACTGCATTCTCTCGACCGTCATTACAAGAACATAAGACATGCATTTAGCTGGAAATGGAAATGGATGATGGAGGGAGATATGAAGGCATTACTGTCAAAACATGTCAAACCTACTTTTAATAACAATCTTTACCTCCCTCTCCGTTTGCCCGTTCTTTTTTTCCAAATAAAATTGTCAACTTCTTTTTTTTGTATTATTGGTTCGTTGTGGTCTATGGTGGGTTGCTGATACACAAAAAATTACTAGCCATTAAGGGGGAAAGAGATTGGGATAACTTGGCTCCTTCATATACGTATTTCCAAATGATTACAGAGTAGACCTCTGGGAGAGAAAAAAAGTTGGGCAATGTAATGAACGAACTACATATTACGAACGAATGCTTGTTATTATTTCACTCTGGTTTGGTCTGGTCTGCCTCGACTGGTCTCTACTCCCTCATTTCACATTAAAATTGTTTTCTTGTGTCATTTTCGACACAAGAGAAATGAATGCAATATGCAGTGTTGTTGTTGCAACAAACAAGGCTTACTATTCAATTTGTCCATATTTTCTCTAGAAATGTAGCATTACACCAGCAGAAATTACCCCACAGTTCTTGGGGGATTAGTTACTGATTTGCTGTCAAAATACTAGACTTTCCACTGGATAATTCCACCTCAAAATGCAAAAGTTACCTTTGCCAGCTCATAGCAGTGCAGTGGGGCCAGGACGACAAAAATTTAGGACAAGAAAAGCCAAGACATTTTCCAAAAAAACGCAAAACCATTTCCTGTATTTAAGTCAAATCAGTGTAACGCATGAAGTACGCATAATGATTTTCAGGAAATGCTTGATGACCGACTGGACTGGACCGAATTTTCTTACCCCCGTCCTCGTTATTCATTGTTCTGACTGATAAAGGAAGTGTGTTTCGAGTTTTAAAACGCTCATGAGATATCGTGATGTACACTACTTTAGAAAATATGAAGTGGGAGTCCAGCTTCATCAATGTATGGATAAAGGACGTATATGGCACGCATTAGCGATATGATACGGAGAAAATGAAAATAATGTATTCACCAGCGTTTCGACTCGCTCTTTTTTTGCTAAAAGCCAATTACCAAAAATCGTATTCATTTTCGGGGTAAAAAGGAACGAACACGCAAAAACCATTAGTCTGACAAGAGAAGAGAAGAGTGAGAGAGAGAGAGAGGCCGATGGCCCAACTCGTTTTTTGAAGGACGACGATGGAATGGTATGTATGTATTCATTTAGTTGTAGCCTTCTAGCAAGACCATGACCAAATATGAAATGGCAATGTAAACACGAAGATGAAATCTACACGCATTCGACCGACTTCGTCTATTTACTTTTCCGACCGCATATACGAAACATCGCACAATCAAATGCATTTTAATATCCATCATCGTAGAATTTCAAAGCATTCCATTATTTTAAACTGGAAAAATAAAGAGAGAGAGAAAGAGAGAGGTCCATATCAACTTCACCGCAGTGCACGTCTTCATTTTTTTCTGACATTCCTCTAAAACTATGAAATAAGATGGATATGTGTTTAGGGACACAGATTCCAGGGTATTTTTTTCTCCTCTAAAAGTATATAAAAATGTGGAGATGGATAGACAAAAAAATGTAGTGTATCCTTAATTCCTTCCGTTCGATTTCATGGAGAAAACCCGAGACCCGACTTTTGAGCCTCCCATCAGATCAAAAAGCTCTCTTTTTTGATTTCTCCTCTCATTTCCCTCCTTTCCCCGATTTCCACTAGCATCAGTAGAACGAGCCATTCAACTCAACTCAAATTGATATAAATGATGATAGCTCAGTTATTTTATTTCGGTTTCATTGCTTCCTTATTCCATACCATATATTTATTACGGATGATGTACGTTACGCACAAAAAAGACCCAGTTTTTTCGCCGGCTCTCTTTTTTATTTCCTTTTCTCTTCGCCGACGACGTACAAAAAAGATTGAGATCGTTTCATTGGGTAGCAATAAAGAGGAATTGTGAAATGTGTGTGGAAAGATGTTAGCATTTAGTAGCGTGTAAAAGTTCACATGAACTGCTACTAGTTTAGCGGAGTGATGCTCTATGATACATAAAAATATATTATCCTCTTCTTTTTTCCCTGTGTGATTGTGCAGTACGGGGGAGTGTAAATCATTGTTTATCACATGAGTGAAGATAATGCTGGGACATGTAAAAGGCACACAAAAAAATGAGTATGAAATAATGCCAGAAAAAGCAGGAGAAACAATGGGAGTTATGAATGAAAGGGATGAGTTGACTTCAAGAGAGAAAGAGAAAAAAAAAACTTCAACATAGCAGCCGAAACCAAAGACCCGTTTTAAAGACAATGGGCATGTATAAAAGTTGGACAAGACAAAGGCACGTTTCCACAATTCTTGAAGGATTCATGGAGTTAGGATCACTACATACTTTAGATTACGTAACGGTCACACACGAATGTGACCCAACGAAAATGGGGTATGATATTTCCAAGTAAAATTTCTACGTAGTACACACAGAAGATGGAGAGAAAAGGAGACTATGCATTTTAGATTCGATCCGTTAGGGGATGATTTTTTTGGATGAAACTTTGTTTAACGAATTATTACAAGCCATTTGAAAATTCTTATGCAAATAATACATATATCACTGGATGGTAAGTAAGTTACACGGTGAACCAAATCTTTCAAGTGAACCGACGACATCGAAATAATATGATGATGTTGGTAATGCTTAAATTTGTTGGCAAAAACAGACATAAAAAGCATTACAAGCACAGCGAGAGAGCTGGACCGAAAATCTGTTTCGGATGCGATGTTTGTATAAGGAAGGAGGAGAATCCCAATCCTCCTTTAAAAAGGGGGAAATATTAATGTGCAATAATATGAAAACGATAATGTGGCAATAGACCATTTTAAATATAATATCATCCTGTTTTTTCTTCTTTTCTTTCTCCCTCTCCTTCTCACACAATCGAGGTTACTCTCTGTATAGCCTGTCTCCAGCTCAGAAAGCTTGTCACGGTCCGGTGAACTTTACATCAAAGTTTTTACTTATAAAAATTGAGCACAATGAAAAAAGTCCGAGGAACGAAGGTCCGCAAAAGAGTCTAGTACCAGTCTGAAGGAAGAAGGTCCAGAAATAGAAAAAAAAACTATTTCTGTCTCCACTCCAAAAGTATAAGTAAATGTGAACTGGACTGACCAAAAGAAAAGAAAATAGATAGCTTTCAAATGCTACATAACTTTTCCTTCGACCATTCATTCTGAATACATGTAAAATCATAAATTATGAAAGTGAAATGAAAGAGAATAGTAATCCGTTTCTTTTTCAGTAAAAACGAAATTTAATGTTTTGTTAGTGATGCATTAGAGAAAATGAATGGATTTCTAGACTTGGGTTACAGTTTTCAAATAACTTTAAAACGAAAGTTTCCCCATGTTCTTATCCCTTCTTTTTTTAAAGTAATATCTCTCGTCGTAGTGAGAATACATTTTGGGTTCATTTCAATTTTGACAAAAAAAATGACGTTGAATAAGCAAGGGTAAAAAATATGATAAATGGTGATTTTTTAAAAGTGAAGCTTCTTACAAGCTCATACATTCCTTTTAGGGTTTGATAAATTACAGAAAAGGTAGAGAGACCTCAGGAGAATGCGACATAAGTATATGCCGCAAGTAATCGTGCTTAATGCAAAAACAAAACAAACCAGCAAAAAACACCGTTGCAGTGTAATGAGAACGTGGTTCTCCACTGTATTGACTTAATTACAACCACATATAATTACAACTATAAATACTTTCGGGAAAAACATGGGTTTTAGTTCCCTTCTGCGATCTATGTAGAATGATACACTCGAATCAAGTGGAAATCAGTGGTTGAACGACGCCCTAGCAGCCGCAGAATATACAAACACGCATTTCTCTTTCTTTCTCTTCCACCGCTGAACGGAAAAGGGTTGATTCGAATGTGAAGTAATCTTTTCATACTTTTTTTTGGGTGCACTGCATTTCCTTGCTTGAGCATATAATTTTTTTTCTTTTGGAGTAAAAAAATAGGAAATGGGAAGTTTATTGATTGCCTTTTATTAGAGACCGACAAAGAAAAGAAAGTGGTATGAGCTCACTTGATTTTTTTTGACAGGAACCCTCTCCTTCTTGACATTCATTTTGTATAAAAAAGTACAAGATGAAAAAAAAACGGTGGGAAGGGTGGTTTTTTTTTCATAGGGTCTCGGGCTTTCATTTAGACGAACGGCGAAAAAAGACGGTGGCCGCGTGCACCTACTTCAAAATTCGTGTTCATATCAAATTCACAATGCATTTTTCTCCCCATTGCACTAGAGTAACAATGGGGAAGAGAATTATGCGGTACGCAGCAGAAAAGTTGGTGTACGTGCCTTTCTTGCTTTCTTCTTTGTTGGATAAGTGGAGTATGATGAACTATGACATTGTGCGTGCGTCATATGGGAGTATCAAAAGAATCGCCTTTATTGTGAACACCAAATGAGCTACGTTACGTTACTCACAAAAATTGAATGGGATAACGAGTGAATTATCAGAAGAAAAAAATCCCATTCGATTTTAAAACAAAATTGTTTATCATTCTGTGGATGTCCTTTACCACCCGGCATATTTACGCAATCAAGAGAAAAGTGAGGGAGGAAGTAGCAAGGAAAAGTCGCTTTACTCGGATGATTTTTTTTTCGTTCTCGCTGGGGGAATGCTTTAGGTATTTCAATGACACTTTGTTCATTTCGACGAGGTTTGCGGACGACGGCGTGAGCAACAAGCGAAATAATACAGAGACAATAAAAGTAATAAAATGTAATCATTTTTGCAAACTGCTGTTCCCCGAAAGGCAAAGCGTAAAAAATGGAGTACAAGAGGAACAAAGAAATAGTGTATGTTTATTTTGTGTAAACGCACTCTTCCTTTCTCAAAGAATGGATGACTTTAGCAATGAAAATGATAAATTTTTTTAACGTTTAAAGGTCCATAAATAAAATATGAACAAAGGGAAGTATATAAAAACGGAAGTTTATCCCTTTTCTATTGTCTCCTCTTCAGTAGCTTATCTCTTTGCGGAATTGGCTGCCAAGAGCGAGAAAGAGAGAGAAAGAAAAGTTTAGAGCGTGGCATTAACTGTTTGGGTGGAATTATACCACTCGGAGAAAGAAGACTTTTTTTTTAGTTGGGAATGGGTAAGCTCCCAGATAAATGAAACGGGGGAAGTGAGGTGTCACCTGAGATGGAGTGAATATTCAAGGGAATCAAAAGGCTTACGTGTGATTTATGAAATTTCTGTGAGCAGAAAATGAAGACGAACATGAATTAATATGAGAGATGAACAAGAGGGCAAAAAAGGTTGTGCTGAGGTTTGTTTGAACATGAAATACCTGAAATCTGGTATGCGTTTTTGAATGAAAAAAAAAACGAATTCTTCGAGAAAAAAAAATTGTAGGAGTGAAAGAAAAAGAAAGTGGGTAAGCACAATGAAACCGGAGTCGGTGTCAGTGCCGGATTTTGGATCTCCCTTGCTTGCTTTAGAAAGCATACAAGTTGCTCGCAAACAGAAAAAAAGGATTTCCCCCTTCTTTATAGAAGTTGATCTAGATCTGGTGGATTGTTGTGATAGTGGTAAAGTGACAGCGCGAAAAAAAGAAGAGAAATAGGTGGTAAATACGGCCTATTGACTACTGCTTGGGGGACTTTTAGACGGAACCATATGTTTAGACAATGACAGTGTTACAGCATTTTGCGGCAGGCTACGGCTTAAAAGAAGTTTCTCCGAAAAAGTCTAGTAATTGTGTGGCGCAAAGTAGGGTTGCCTCTCGCCTTTTTGTCCTATAACAAAAACTGTGTAAAGTCAACGTGTTTATTCCTACTGGATGTGTATCATTGCTTTATGAGAGCAAGATGGATATGAATGGGAACCATAAAAACGGTCGCTTTCTTCGTGAATACATTTTTGCCTTGTGTGAACGCATAGTTATGCAGTAGTGTAGTACGACGGGAGTAAATAATGTTGAATCATTTGTCCCAAGATAAATTAGGACTCGGTCAGGGCACCAGTATGTGCATTCATGGTTCTGTCTTTAAAACAATACCTACGTAGAAAACCTAAGTCAACAATCCACGATCATAACAAAAAAAATGAAATGATTGCACAAGGAGTTGCACACAACTTATTCACTCTGTTTCAATGGACTTAGAAAGTAACGCAATGGAATAATATTCTACGTATGTATAATTTAAATGATAAACGTCTTATTGGTAAGGCCATAGCAACAGATTATGTACTACAGGGAATCATCGTTTTTTCTTTATATTTGCATAATTCAAGAATAAACTTGCATCAGAAAGGAATGTATACACACATGAAACACCGGCCACAAAAAAATCCTTTCTATTTTTTTGAAGAATGGTTATACAGTGAGCGTATCGGTGGTGGTAGCGGAAACCCTTTCACTTTGATAGATTTTCTCTTTCCTTAAAAAATATTCCATTTTTAAAGGGGGAATAAATGGTTACTTTCAATTACTTCCCACAACAACTCCAAAAGCATCGAAGAGGCATGCATGCCAAAGCGACTACCGCCACCATCACAATCCCAACATAACATCGGTCTCCGTGTTCTGAATGCAGTCATGCATGCACTGCATTACAAATGAAGGAGAGAGGGAAAAAGGATGAACATTAAGCTACCCATTTAGTGATAGAATAATAATATCTAAAAAAACTCCATATTTTGAAACGATTTTCTCGTAAAGAAAAAAAAACTCTTATTTTTAAGAGCTTTCAAACTACAGCAAAAGCGGAGCAAGTCAAATGGACTCGAAATCAGGAGCCCAGCAGTGGCTCGTGAGTGTATGTTATCCTAATGGTCTGTTGTGAGCGAAGAAGGAGGCTGGACAAAATGGATTGGAAAATTATTGCACCCTTTTTTCGCTTACTGCCTTTTTTAAACACTGTGATATTATATTGTGCGTGTGTGTGTGAGTCTGCATGGTTGCGTTCGTACGCACAACCACCGACACCAATTTTTAATGCGTTCTTTTTCATGTAAGCTATTCCGCATTTTTTGTTCTTTTGAAAGAGAAGAAGCCCGTAGAAAGTTTTATTCCTCAATGGTAATATAATTTCTGGTAATGGTTCAACAAAGAATACTAAAAATGCGATATCAACAGGAATGAGAATTAGAAGAAATGATATTCTTTGATGACGGTGATGATGATGGGATCTTCTAGAGAATGGGTGGTGGAGTAACTTATTCATTCATTCGTTCTCCACTCCTTTCGTTTTGCAACGCGTGTATCTTGTAACTCTTTTGTCGACGCTACAGTCATTACACCAATCCTGCCGGGTGCGAATTGAAGTGTGTGTTTGTGCTGCATCAATAAACAGGCAGAGCAATTTATGGTGATGTGATGGTGGAGGGAGAGCCGAAAAAGATTACAACTTGTAAAAAAAGATTTAGTAAAAAACGTGCATGTACACATGTTCTAGCTTAAATTACATAAACGCTCAGAGAAAGATGATAGTAAACAAAAAAAAGTCCAAATTGAAGAGTGTTTACTTTTGGTATTGAGTAAAAAAGTCACTCATTCATTACGTATGCAAAATTATCTCAATCATCATTTCCAACCTACAGTTAGTGTAAGCATGTAAATATTTATGAATAAGTATGTATGTGTGCTCACAAACAATTTTCGAGGAATACATTAATGAATTAAATTTGTGGAACAGATGATACATTTGAAGTAGTTCTGTGATTAAACTGCAAAACCTTTCTTTTTTTTGCAATGCGACACCACCGACCATAGTATACCGTCAACGACAACATTCTGAAATAAAAAGTCAGATCGTATTCGTTCTCATTTTTGCTATTTTGTCACGGCCCAATTCCCATAGAAGAACCCAAGTTGCATCGTAAAATAAAAAGGGAGCAAGAAACAAATAGATCCTGTTTCGTCCGCTAACTATCAAATGTCCTGAGAGTAAGAGAGAGTGCCAGTACGCATTGTATTTCCAGGAACATTGCCACTACAACAAGCACCAACAAAAAAGTGCCTCTTTCGTGCTCCTTTTTCTTTGCAATTCTTCGGGATATCAAAAATGGAAGAAGAAGAAGATGAGGGAGAGGAATGAAGAAAATAGGCGTATATAGAATGTACTACTACAATACTTACTACAACTGAGAAATGTTCCTTCACGCTTTTGAAAGAGAATGTCCCTCTTTTCTTCACGATGATGGGAGTAATAACAATGAAAAGGATTGAGAAAAAAAATTGTAAAACAGGCACGGGCAAATAAGTACATGTTCTAAGATTGAAGAATGAAAAGAAAGGCAGTGTGCTACAATGTAATACGATGATGTCATGTAAGCCTCCCAAATGGGAATACGGAATTTTGAAGGATATTTGTATGTACAAACATAGATAGGTTACAAATAAAATATATATATATGAAAAACAGTTGATATACATCCGGTAAAAGGGAGGCGTTCATGAAGTTCACAGCGATAGAATATGCTATGACTCTGTTCAATTTAGGAATTCAAAATTTTGCAAAAAAAAGTGATTTAAATGTATTTTTGGATTATGAATTTTCACGGCTTAATGTTTGGAAGTAGGATGAGTGTGGTACGGTCGAGTGCACATTTCCATCGCAGGTAAAAATTGTAAAACGAAATGATGGTTGTAGTGGAAGAGCTTGAAAGGAAAGTAATTAAAAAGGGAGAAAAAGGATGATATTCATTAGGGAGGCCTCCACAAAGGTTTGAAGTTTTCATGAATCAAGCTCAAAAGGCTAATTTTGGAATTAGGTTTGTGCTTTTTTTTAACTCATTCTTTTCTAGTTGCTTTTATGATATATGATTCGCTTAAGTTATGCATTTATGTAATTAATTATATTTGTACTTATCTTTCGTTTCACAAAAAGTCTCATAATTTTTTTTGCGAGGAATAGACACGTCATAACATATAGGATGAAGCTGTTCCGCTAATTTGTAATAAATCGCTCACGGCTCATGACATGAAACTTTGAAACAGTTTGCGTGTTGACGGGCCCATAAAAAGGGAAACTTTAGCTTTTGGTCAATAGAACAAGACCCACTTTCCCTAGAAGTTTTACGGGAAGAGAGAATGGGGGATAGAACGCAATTCAAATTGCCAACTCTTTATCCACCAATGAGATAGAGTATGAAGTGCCACTGGCAGGAAAGAGAAAGGGAAAACTTTCTTTTTAGAGAAAGTCCTAAGGTGATTTCGTGTGAAATTTCTTTCAGAAAAGAAAAAAAATTAAGGGAAAACACGAAATTGGGAATTGTGTTGCAATCTCACCTACATCCATCCCAAGAGCATTGCATCAACTTTCTCTCTGCTGTATCGATGTCCCAATGAAGCGAATCGTGTGCAATAATCCAGGGAAAATTTGGAAATAGTATTATATTTATTTGAGGAGATAAATAAGTTTTCGAGCGTGTACGACACCAATAAAAACCTTAGAGGAAACAGGATCCACCAGTCCTTTAAAACCGAGGACGATGGACGGACTACTTGCTATACATTCACTGATTCACTATCCGCTCAGCTCAGACAAACAAGCAAAACATTGGAAAGCAACATAACTGCATCTCTCACATTGCCCCAACTAGCACAAGGGAAAAAAAACTTTTCTGCAGAACAAACGGAAATGAAAAACCGTATGCACCTTGTCTATATATCCCATGAACTTCCACCATCATCATGATATCATCCATTTATTCAGGATATGAAACATACTCGCATAAATCAAACTTCAGTCAAAGTCTTCACAAAAATATGCTAACAACGGATGATGCACCCATCTTTATTCCTTCCAAGGGGGGAGCAAACTCTCTCAGCATTTCATGTACTACATCAGTAATATAGATTTGGGATAAAAAAAATGCCGGCATTAACGTTAGCTTGTCGACCTTCCCAAAAACTCGCAACAAGGAAGGCAGTTGAAAAAGAATACAAAAAAATATGGAGATTTGACACTTTTCCTCTTCCAACATTTTTATGCTTCTAGTTTCCTTTCACTTTTCACTTGCCGGCTGTCAGCTTACGATTGTAGGGTACAGTACGCATAAAACTCGTTTTTTTTCTCCTGACATGAAGGCACTGTTACCCGCTACACAAGGGGAAATGCTGAATAACTTTCCCTCATTCGAATGCAATAAACGTTTTCTTTTACTTTGAGTAAAAGTAAAGTTTGCACTGACGCCCTTTTTATGCGGTCTGTATATATAAAACAACGAATTTCTCATTTTTTTTTCAAAACCCTGAAACCATCACACCATCATCCTTTGTCGACGTTTTTTAACAACAAAACTTCAACGGCGTATCACGAATGTATTCCAAACACGAAAACTACCACCCCATAAAAACATAAACATTTTACTTAATTGTGCAACCGGCAACCGTTTAAAACTTTTAAATCGTCCATGAAATGCAGAAGAAAAAAAAACGCTAGTGGCTTTTTTCTTTTAATTGCATTAAAAAAGCTGAATTAAGAAATCGCTTAATTTCTTCATCAAATTAGAACATTGAGTTTCCCAATTTAAGCCGCTTTTGGCTTGATGTTGCAAGAGATGAAAACGTTCTCCCACTTAATTTCCCTTTTTTTAGTTTTTGATCCCATCTAAACATTACAATTATCATTAATCACTTGAGTCATTACATTCAATAAATTGGGAAAATGAGAAGAGAAACAAAAAAAATGAAAAGGGAAAGCATTGAAAAGTGCCTATTCATCCATCTTCAGAAAGACAATCTCCATAACGAGATAAATACATTTTTTGTTGAAGAAACGAGAGCACGCTTTGTCATTAAGACTCCCTTTTCCACTCGTCTCCCTTGTTTTCTAATCATTTCCAGTTAAAGAGCTAAAGAAGTGGAGAGAAGAGGAAAAGAAATGTTATTCAGCTCAGAGCGAATGATATGATGACGCTGTTTAGAAAAAACAAAAGACAACGAAAATCATATCAGAAGAAGACTACTCTTTCCATTCAACCAAAAGAATGAGATGGAAGTGCTTTCATCCTTTTTATGTGGATTTCGAGTGTGTTATGATGATGGTGACGCATGGGTGAAGTGGTTTGGGTTTGTGTGGTGTGTTTGTATCACAGCTTAAGTTGTTCGAGGAAAACAGAAAAAAAATCTGTGACATCGCATTAAAAGCATAAAAAAGATGAAGATCCTCTGAAAGGATTGTTGACACAAGTTTCTTTTTTCATAGTTTTTTTTTCATGCGTCTACTCTACATGTTCTATGGGAATAAAAAAGGATGCACATTTTTTTTTACAAAATATGACTGCTCTCATTATGAAAGTAGGGAAAATGCAACGCAGTAGCGAAACTTTTATTACCTTTCGTATGGATATTCTCAATTCAAAAATGAATGAGCTTATTTCCTTCTAATTTCCTTCCTATCCAAAAGCCCCTCCAGCTCTATGTCAGCAAGTTCACACTGACGATGAGAATAATATTTAGATTGGAATAAGCTATGTTGTGAAATATTGTGTGATGATGTCCTCATTCCTCATCATTAAGTGTTTTGCTATCCGTAATACGCTAGAAAATTAGATGTAGTGAAGAATAATCAGCACACTACAAATGACAAATGCTTTGGGTATCATGGATCAAAGGGGAAAAGACTTCGAAATTTTCGGTATGAAACGCGGATTATTGGTAGAAAATCCATAAATTCTCCAACACAGATTGTAGAAGGGGTGATCAAGGGACTGATGATGACAGATGGAAAATGAAAAGTAAAACTTCATTCGTGATAGAATCATGATCAAATGGAAATAGAAACAGATTGTTTGAGAGAAATTGAAAGGATTTGAGGGAATGTGTGTAGGTTGGCCTAAGTCGTTCTCGGGTGAAAGGATAACATTATCCTCGCATAAAAATGAATAGATACTTAGATTTGAGCAAATAAATGATGATGATGATGATGATGGCTGTGTCACCTTTTTCGCACTGCGAGTCCTACCTTTTTTCTGCTCTTGCATACAGTTATCTCTACTTCTTGATGGAATATGATAGGGGAAGGAATGGATGATTGAAGACGTGCCATCGTCAAGCAAAACGTGCATTAGACAAGTGGAGTGCATCATCCATCCAAATGATTCGAACAAGTTTAAAGTTTTCTTCTATTTTTTGAAGAGACAAACTGCTACTTTCCCTTCTTCCTCCTACTATTTTCACTGAGCAGATATGTTTTCTACGAAATTCTCACACTCGGAATTAAAGTTGTTCCAAGTGTATATGAAAAAGGGAAACGTAGTGTGGGCGAATAAAATACCTATTCACGATCGGTATTGGTTAGATTTTGGAGGCATTATTTCGTGAAGCGGAAGACAATGGAATTTGAATTCAAATATTTCTCTTTCCGGAAGGTAAAAGAACAAGCCAATAATTTCTGGAACACCGGGAGCGGAGAAGAAAAGAGTGACGATAGGCCTGATTGTAATATCCACTTATTTCATCCGTGCATAAGAAAAAAAGTTGAACGATGGATACAGGCAATAAAATGGGAAAAGTGCACCACTTTGACTAGGACGACTTCCTTCCAAAATCATTTTGAAGAGGATGGATGACGGTGAAAGTTTAGCTGACTGGAGGACATGCATGAGACTGTGAACTCGTAGAGTTTTCTCTTTAAAAAAATATTCTGTCATTCAAGTAGCAGCTATTCTATTCAACACTACTATTTACCACATTGACGGCAGAGTGAGTGGGACAATGACATGAAATAATGTTACATCACTTTAGGCCAATACATGAAAAATAGGTGACAGAGTTAGTTGGCATTCCTACGCTGCAGCAAATACCAAGAGAAACTTTTTTGTGTGTATTATAGTAACAAAGTTGGAACATATGGAGCAGTGAAGCAAACCATTTTTTAAAATGACTGTATGCAGGAGAGTCAAAAGCCAACGTAGAAAAATCATATTATATTTACATAAAAAACCTGTCTTCCCCAAAGAAAAAGTATTGTTGCACCAATAATAAAAAATCGAACTGTAAAAGGGAAACACTGATTTCGTTTCTTGGCCTGAAAACATATAATGTCAGCGTATGTGTCCGTGCATGAGCTGAACTGAATATGTAATAATATTTCCTTTCTCTCTCATACAACCCTCTCAATCCATTCTTCCGATTTTTTGGGGATCAAGGGTGACATGAAATGTTTAAGAATGAAACATGATTTGATATTTGGCAAGGCAATTCTTACTTTACAGGGAATCAAGAAGTGTCAACCGCTGCCTCACAAGTATATGTCTCACAAGTTGTTAGAGTATGCTTGATATATTACGACCTGAAGTCAAGTTTCCATCTTCCTTTGGGACATACAACAACAGAAGATCATCATCATCATCACAATCAATGTCGATGCTTATATGCCGACTTTACGTGTACGTAAACTGTGTGAAAAAACAGGGGTTCTCTGCCTCTTTCCTACTTATCTGAACATTTCCCTCGTTTCATTCAAGTTCGACATGAGATATTTTTACAGTTTGTAAGCCCACAAAATTAGCAAGCAAAAACCCTCGGGAAAATTGTAAAAAAAATGCTAGTTTTTATTTGAATGCTAGTAGAATGTAGTTGGTGGTGATGCAAATGAATTCGAATCCAATTCTAATATTTAATTTGCAGCAGATTAGATTTTTCATGAACAAAATTAGTTTACTTCTTGCGCAACTTCATTTCTTCGAAATAAAACGGTTACAAGATTTAAATTATGATTTGATTTGTTATAAAATAATAAAGAACACGCAACCTTATTGAAATCTCAGTCTTCTTTTTATTGTGAAGGATGTTCTGAGCTTCAATCTAATTTGCACGAGGTTTTGGAATGTTTTGCTTCAAAAAATTAAGCCACTTTCCTTGAGTAAATGTGATGCCGCCCACAACAATGAAGAAAAGAGATGAAGTAGGACAAAATATAGGCTTGATAGAAATGGGGGATCATTTATCTTTCTTGTACGGAACATCAAATTCAACTCACATCGGAAAAAATCAGGGATAGATCAGAACTTCAGAGATGACCCCCATGAAAAATCCGAAAAAGGAAAGATCCACAATACTATCCACTAATGTTCTCCAGTCAATTGCCAAAGCGGAGTGATCATAACACCTCGAGTATTATTATCCTCGAAAAAAAATTCTTCTTTTTTTCTGTGTGGGGGAAAAGAGAGGGAAAGTAAATGAAGTGGCTTTCCTCTTCTTTCAAGTGTTTTGTTAGACAAGCTTACTTTAACAAACACAAAGGAAATCAAGGAGGCCAAAAACAGAGACGGGAATACTATTATTAAGAAACTCAATCGCACGCAAGAATGCACTAAAAACTTATTGGTTGCACACCACTTCCCATGAAATAATGATTTAGACCTCAGACAACGGAAACTATCAGAAATCAAATCTCTCTTCGATTTTGATTCATGACATGACATTAACAGTATTTGCACCTTTATTTCGATTCCACCACATTTTTTTATTTGCCAGGTGGTTTTTCATTCGGTATCCCGAGTTTACTCATAATTTTAACAAGAAAGAATTTAGTTAGCACTTTTCTCACGAAACAAAGCAAAGTAATAGATTTTGATTTGTATATTTTTGCAATTTACATTCGTTGATGAATTGTTAGTGACATTTTTCTTCGTCTCTAGTGGCTAGTTGGCATGTCAAAAAACAATATTCGACAAATATTTTATGAATAAATTTCATCATGTTAATTTTTCATGTTCAATAAACATCCAATTAAAAGCGTATTACACGGAGCCATTTGAATGTTAAAAATATATTGAGATTCTTATCTCCTTTTTTGCCGGTGCCGCTGCTGTATAAAACAGCCATAATAAAAAAAACATAACCTTGGTCCGTTCTGTGAAGCGGAACACGCACCGAGAGAAAAAGCTTCCGCGAGGAGAAAAGAGTAATGACTCGCCTTTTCTACCCCGGAAACACCAGGAACGGGATACAAAGATAGCGCTAAAATGATCTTTATTCGTCACCTGCAGAAAGCTGTTAGTGTCACGAGCTCGGTAGTGAATGAAGAAGAAATGGATTTAGTGGGGATTTCTTTTTCCTGCACAACCACCGTTCTGATTAGAGTGGCGGAGAAAGGGCCAGGCTATCATCGGCTTGGAAATAAAAAAAAAATCAACGAGTGTAGTAGAGTAATAGAGGGTGCATGTAACTGCCACAAAAAATTGATGGAAATTTTCAGAAAAATTTCTTTGCATGATACCTTCACACTACACTTTACAATCATAATATCCGTTGAAGTACAAAGAAAAAAGGCACACATGTGCTTTAACATTTGAAAGGGGGAGAGAGTTTGAGAATTTCATTTTTTTATATTCAAGGGAGAAACTAATGATTATCCTGGAATCAAACTAGTGCAGTTAAAACAGCGATAAGGACGTAGCTGAGTAAAGGGTTACATGCTGTCTTTTCATCCTGTTATAATGTCATCTTGATACTGTTGTCCATCATGTCCCATAAATT
>JAHZMX010005688.1:0-11910 GCA_027743895.1 Seira musarum
ATGAACTGCTCTACAACTTCAAGCAAGCACATTTTTGATTTTGGTCTCTAAACTTGAAATATATCAACAAAGCCGTCAGTGTCTACCACTGTAAAATCGTTGACAACTGATAAACCAGAATTTTAAGACGATTTAGGTACAAAATCAAAAATGTGCTCGCTTGAAGTTGTAGAGCAGTTCATTGCGATTCTTTTGACACCAAAATGTAGATAATCACTTCAGTGGTTGTTGAGAACTTTGTTCCATGCGATTTTCAACTTGCAGCTTCAATTTAACTTCGTAAACCTCATCAACTTTTTCGAGTTGGATATCAGGGGATGCGCCGGAAGCTGCTCTTTCAGATACGCTAAAGATGTGTTTAAAATTTCAATCAAGTCCAAAGTTATTAGCAAATCACGTTAATACGCAACGGCCAACCTTAATTTTTCATCTTCTACAAGACCATTAATTTACTTTTAATACCTATTAATTCAAATCTTCATGTTAGCTTTCCTATTTAAATGAAAATGACAAGCAAAACAGTTTTTAAATTTGCATTTTCTCCTACCCCTCAAGGCTTGGTACTTTGTGAGATTGATGAGAAGTGAGAACTTAAATCAACAATTCATTTATTTTATGATTTCTTGTAAGATGTTTGCCTTTCCCTAAGCATAATATCAAATCAATTACGTTTACGTACTACCCACATGAGAGCTTTGCAACAAACGAGATGTTTTTAAAACCGCTTGAGCAATTAGTCAAGTCTACCTTGTTTGTCAAGAAATATTTAAGTTTGCATAAATGTGCGAAAAAATTTTGTTTGCTTGTAAAGATTTTTTCTAAAAAAATTCAGTGTAAACAGAAAAAAAGCTTAATAATAACTGTGCTGAGAATTGTGTGCCATTTTTCACTCCACGCCTTTCAACTAAATGTCAAAACACCAGCAGGAAGTAGTAATCCCGGATGACGTGCCTTGTACCTGGTGTACAACTAAAATATTAGGCTTGGTTTCGCAGTTTCTTTCCATTGATATTAATCTCCGTCTCATTCGTTGTGCATGTAGGAATGCATCACACATTTATTAATCAAGCCTATGTAGTAGTTGTGAAATGAGCATTTTTTAAAATGCGGAATTTCTGTTCGATTAAAATTATTTAGAACGTGCTTATAGTTTCATTGCAAACTGGCTGTATTATTTTTGACCCACAATTACGTTTGTAATTTGCTCTGAAATTGTCAAAACTCGAGTTATCGCATCGGACACAAACTCATTTTTGATTACGCAGTCGCAGTACAAGAGCAAAACGCAGGGATTTGTCATTGTGAAGTAAGTAAACAGGAAATGGGATGTGTTTTTCTTTCAATGACTGTACAATATACTGTCATGTTAGAGATAAGAGTTAACTCAGTGGCCAGCTTCTCAGGAGGGTTTAAATTTAAAACTTTCTTATTAACGGGTACAGTGGGACATCAGCATTAACATAAATCATCATGAATAATAAGTAGTAAGCTAACACGGATTCACGTGTTATTATGACTTGTGTGTGAACGTAATGAGCTGAGCTGATAGATAACGCCTCGTAAAAGCTCGTCATTGCGTCTAACTTTTTGCACATGCAAAAGGCGATACTGTGCTGTAGGTATGCCTATTGAATAACATTTAAACTCTAAGATGTACTTATACATGATTTCCTTTTAAGAAAAATGTAAATATTATACAATTCTGACTTTCGTGTTGCATGAACCAATTATAATTGTAAAAATCTGGGTGATTATACTGGCGGAAGCAATACAACGGCTAAATTAAATCAATGACTTTAGTGAAAGTTGTCGGGTTCTTGAACACGCCTGCACTCATGAACAAATTTCAATCCAAACCGTATTGTATTTTGAGAAGCTCTTCTCTGGATTTGATTATGAGTCTAGGCGGATTAGTTTTGAAAAATAAAGTTATTTTTTATTTTTATTTTAAAGAAACGAAATTGTCTGTCTGTCTCGATTGCCTATTACAAAATTGGCACGGGCTTCCTCTACGTATTTTTTAACTTTCGATTTGCTGCGTTTGCATGCAATCGAATCGTACGTACCAGACTTCAAAATACCTGTGTGAACATCGAAATCCAATAAACGAAATAAAAAGTCCCATTCCTTCAAACTTTCATCGGTACACTCGCCTCTTAAATATTGATGTGTTCATTTATGAATAAAAAATAGAAACGAATTTGTAAGCAAACGATGAATTCCGAAATGAAATCGAAAGTTGCATCTCTCTCTCTCTCTTTGCCTTATCATGATTATCATAGTCCTACACACAAAGTGGATTAGGTAGTTTTTGGGGGGATCATAACGAAGTAACTACCACATTACATAAAAAAGATGAATCTCTACTAACCTTACATAAAAATTAAGTGAATCAAGTTATCACAACAAATCGTCCGCATTAATTCATCGTTTTGTATCGAAAGTGCATCTTGAATGTGAAACATGATGACGAAAACATGGCACTATCAACATTACATCCTTCTGGCTGGCCGAGGGGAGGGAGGATGTGTACCTTGAAGAATGCAATTTTTGTGGTTTACTCGAAAGTACTCCAATCCGCAATATAATAGCTTTAAGTTTGCGATCCATCTCTTCTGTAAATATAACAGACAACCTGCAATTACTATAAAGTATGTTCGTTGGTTTTAATTGCAGAATAAAAAAAATATATTATTCGATGATGATAACAAGAAAGTTAACTTTGCATGCTCATGTTCAGCTTTCTTAAAAAGATTTATGAGCCTGCTCCTTTCCACGAATTTAAATGCATAAGAATTAGAATTGTAACCAAACTAAAAAGCATCATCATCCGATCCCTTTGTTATTATTAGATATTATGCAGTAGGCAGATAATCTACCGTTGCCGTTTAGTGTGCCATAATATGCTATTTACACGAGTACGATGTACGATACCACTCGTTTCAGTTTGAAAGTTTGAATAAGTACAAAAGAGGGCCTTAAGAAATTTCTTTCTCCCTTTTTGTAATGTCATAATTTTTTTTGAAAGGGAATTTTGTTGAAAAAAAAACGCGAATAATTACTGTACAATTTCCTCGTGAAATAAATAGAGAAAATTGCCATTTTGAGGAAATCATCTTCATATGTCTTCGTGCAAGATGAATTATTAATGTTAAAATTAAAATGGCGGAAGAGAAAGACCATGTGATTTGATGTGATGTGGGTTCGGGCTTTGTCTTTTTACTTACGATTAGGCCATGATAGATTTCATTTGGGGGAGTTGATCATGATTGTTAATTTGCATTCCGCATACCTATCTATCATGAAATTCAAGCCACAAAGGCATACTCATTTTTTGTCGCGGAATTAATTAAATATTTTTTTGTATTGAATGAAGCTGCTCTGATTAAATTATCTCCTTTGTTTTATACTCACACAGTCAGTCATGTTGCATATTTGGCTTTACTCCCATCCATCAACATCATTGGACAGTGGCCACATATCACATCACTCATTTGGCGACTCACAATAATTTTGTTGTGAGCTAAGGGCAAAATCTGGGTTAGAAAAGGCTATAAAAGGTTGGTAATTTTTTTTGAAGACCTCACATTAAATACTTTTATATTCATATGCATGCATGTTCACATTCTTTGTTAAACGAGCAACTAGCAAGTATGATTTATTTGGAGTTGCACGAGTTTGCAAAGATTTTTGCCCATACGTGGCTATCATAATAACGCCGATGATGACGACTACATTACACACTCACGGCTTTGATTACAGGTTTGTCAAGCAATCAAGTTCAAGTGCAGCGTTCTCAGACGAGCAAAAGCCAATGACATGATATGAGTGAGTGAAGAAGTGTCAGCCAAGTGACTCAAGTGAGCCTAATAGAAAATAGATGCTGCATTTTCTAAATGCATTAAATAAACTAAAATTGCTCTTCTGTCTATTCTATTGAATTGATGGAATAATTTTATAGGAGGAAATGAAGGAGTAGTAGTTGCATCCTCATCAATATCAATGGACGTGATGTGTGTGGTTGACTTCTGTCAGCATAAGAAAAAAAATCGTGCATATTGCTTGCTGCATAACGATTAAAGGTTTTCTTGAAAAAATAATTTTATCTGAAATGAGACTTTCATGTTTCATTGTTACTGATGACTTTGTGGTTACATGGTTGAGTAAAAAATATGGATCGATTTGTTCATCATCGTCATCGTCATTCGTCACGATAAAGCATAAAAGATGCACATGTCCTAACTTATATATTGCATTGAATTGTTTTCACTCCATATCCTGTTGTACCTTTTCAATGCAGATTGCTGATGGCGATCCGATAGTTGTTAGTTGTTGTAGGAGTCTTTGATTTTTGAGAACAACTTGCAAACAAAACGAAATGTTGATGATGATGTGTGAATGAAAAGCTTCAAAAGAGTACTTTGTATTGAAATTTTTTCTACATACTTTCCTGATAACTGCAACCCAAGGCTTCACTATAAAACGGAAGTGACCTCAAGGGGAACGATTATTGGCTTGTGTTATAATGCTTGCTCACAGCAATGTAATGCGCTTTGCAGCAAGATATTATTATCAAAAGTGGAAATGAATGGTTTACCTGTTTTCTACTTGATTTGCTTTGGTGACGATGATGATGATGCTCTGCTCGAGAAATGAAAATATGAGCTCTTCTGTCACTTCACTTTCGAAAAAAAATCTCTGCCAATTATGTACGACTGTGAGTGAGATAAGTAAAGTAAGAAAGGTTCATTGGTTTACGCGGATAAAGGAAACCATTTGAATTCTACTCTGTACGTTTGTATCATTAAGTACTTGAAAGAGACAAAGTTAAATTATTCAGTGATGACGATGATGATACCAATCCATTCTAGCCTTTTAAATAAATAACCATGTTTAATGGTTATGGTTAAAGGGGGTAAAATTATTGGACTTTTTTCTCCCATTTTACGTGGGATTTGGATAATTGGTTTGCGCATAAATGAGCGATCAAACTGAAACTGTGTTGCATTACATGGGTGATTTGTTGTCGTTATTGTTGATTACAGGAAAGAGGGAAACCAAAAGCTGCAACGTAAATGTTAATGTGCATATCAACCACCACCATGATCACACCAATCAGTGCCTCCTTATTTGCAAACATTTTTTGGCTGATATCTATGATATAAATTGTCTTTCTCCAATCCAAATGCAAAGTTTCGTTGAAGTAGAAAGTTTGCTTGGCCCTTCTTGCTGACATCATTTAGAATTTAAATACCACTAATGGCGATTTGACAATCAAAGTTGGCATAAAAGGAGATAGAAAACGAGCATGCGGTATTTAAAGCTCGATTTGCTAGCTGTGAGCAAACTACTACTACTGACATCTTAAAATATGGAAATTGTAATGAGATCTTGAAAAAAAGTAAGTGCAATTTATAGCGATGAAGAACACGATTTAGAATCTTTAAGACAATCATCCACCCTACTCACTCACTACTGTCAAGTCTTTTTTAGCTCGTCTTGTCTTCGTGACTTTAACTTTACGATTGCATTGTACAGCGTTATGGGAATAGTCGTATTAAATATCACAGAAATACAGCACAAGCACATGAATTTGAAACTCTTGATAAGTATTAAATGCGGATGCAGAAAAAAATATTTTTTGAAAAATGTCTTATGTTTTACATGAAAACGCTTGTTCCTTTACAACTGTTTTTGCAACGGATGACGGCCAAAAAAAAATGCAAAGTGCTTGCAATTACAGCTTTTATTGGCATTTCAAGCCATTCAATGGACGTAAATTCCTGTGTCCGTCGAGTCATTGATATTGCTTCAGGCGCAGGCCTTTGGCCGCCGCGGGCTGCTCAGGTTCATGACCAAGCAAAGTCAGAATCCGTGTCGGTCGGAAGGGCAATATATTTTTTTTTGAAAATGCCAAATTTTTGTTATGAAATTTCATACCTTCTAAAGTAAGAGGGATATAATGACTACGACTCTTTTTGCAGAAATTTAAATAAAAGAGTCGCATAATATGATAATGGTAGACCAAAAGAAAAATGTGGCACAGTCGTATTCGCAAACGCATGGAAGCGTGACAATAGTGTTATCCATGCACTAAACTGGGTAGCGTCATTAGTCGTCGCATTTTATCGCTAGCGAGAAACAATGCTTAGGTCAAAAAAATTGATGCTACTTTCATTATCGTATTACATTTTATGTGTTTTACATTTTGATTCTCTTTCTATATCTTGAATTATGTCTATTTGCAATCAGATTTAAATAGGAATCAAGGGCAATATTTTTTACATCTTGTCACGCTTCGTGATATATCTGTCTCGCTCACAGAAATAATCATGATCATCAACATGATTCATGATAGATTTTTGTGAGTGAGTAAGTACAAAATAAATTTTGTTTTTCGTTCCCTGCATATTTTAAATTCTCGCAAAAAAAGAATGTTTTTCTCTATCTTCAAATGTAGAGTAAATAAAAATGAAGGCAATCATTAATTTGAATGATGATGATTGGCATTTTCTGTCACAAGAAATGTTACATGCGTTTCACGCAGACCGAAAGGATTTTCAATGCTCGTCAAGAAAAAAAACCTTGAATGAAGGAAAAGAAATTGGAAGTTAAATGGTCCGTACTAAAGCACTTGGTTAAACCCTCATTCTGTCAAGTGCGTCATTTCAATATTTTCTCTGGTATTCCTTTAAGGGGTTCTTTCTGGCGTGGCGTGAGAATTAGGATTGAAAATCGAGAAAAATATAAATTAGCATAGTTTAAGTCTAGCGTGCAACAGTAGAAATGGTAGAAGAATGAAAAACGTTATGACTTCTTGGGAGTCGAGTCATTCAAAAAAACGCAATCAGTTATCGCTAAAAAGAATCATTTTTTATGACATGACATGAAGTACTTAATTCAGACTTTCCATCTTCAAAGAAGAGAAGTAAGTGCACGCGGTGAGGTAGTTGTCGTCATTTTTGTCTTTTTTTGATAATTCTAAAGAGAGCTGTACTTATTTTTGCTCAAATAATGGTTTAGAAAAAAAGGGAGATGAGTGAGTCACAACATGAGTTTTTAGGACAGCGCATCACACATTTATATGGTGTCTTCGTGTGTGTTTTATGTTCACACATGGTAATTGCACAGGAATCAGTAGACTCCAACTGTGCCAACTCAAAGGAGGAACGAGAAAAGGGAAAATTGTGACTTTGTGAATTCACATGATGATAAATAAGATTGAGATGACCAAAAATATTTAAAACACTTTGGTTCCCTGACCATAAAGCATAAATGAGATAAATGATCTTTTATTTTCCATAAAAAGTAAGCGTTGTGGCTTTTTGAATGAGGCCTAAAAATTTACTGAATTGAATTAAAACTCTTGCTGCGTAAGTGCCACTGCTGGACGGGTGAAGGGTTTTGCTTGTGAGTTTGATATGAGTAAAATGTAATTGGAAGAAATGGTATTATCACCATTTTCTCTTTTTTTAATGTCCTGAAATAATAGATAAATAGAAAATATTGGGTTGGCACAAATTAGCCAATTTTCTACTGGCACTATGAATCGGAAGGATGAAGGGCGTAAAATAAAATACAACTGTTTCGTTCTATTAAGGCACAAGGGCTTGGGAAAACAACTCACTTACTCGCACTCTCGCTTAAGCAGGGCATGAACAACAACAGAACTCATGATGAACACACATGAGCTTGCATTCCATAAGATTTGATTATGTTATGATGATGATTTTGAAAGAAAAAATTGTGAAGTGAAACATTGTTCAGTCCTAATTCAACGGGAGCAACTTCATCCAACTCTATTAAGTTTAATTGAGGAAAAGTGAAACACTTTTAGAATGAATTATATCGTCGCACCCCAAACAAAACTGAAAGGATTAGTGCTTATCTCTCAATTTTAAATTATGAGGAGCAGAAGGCGTAAAAATGAGAAATCTTAATGAACCGAACCTTAAGGTGGGACTGAGAGTCTAAAGTATTTTAAAAGTACAAGTATGATCTAGAAAAAAAATTAAAAGTTTATTGAATGAGTGAGCACGTAATGCAAAATGAGTGAAGTAGAATGAAGTGAGATTTTTTCGAAAAAAAATCCTCTTAATCCATAATAATTATTTGTGTAACGCCAAAATAACAGCGTAAACAGCATGAACAAGCAAAAAAAGTGCAGAAATTGGAAAAGTGCATGATAATTTTTTTTATGAAAGAACGAATGAAAGTGTAAATGCAGAAAATCTCATCATGAGTCAGTCGTCACATTTTTTTTATTTCATTGGCAAAAATTCGACTGAATGGATACAATATTGCCATCATCATCACTCAAATTCACAGATTTCACTCATTTTTACGTCTGATTTGGATTGAAGAAATAAGAATTGGGATGGATTGTATGGAGTGATACACTTTTAAAAATAGGAGGTTAGTAGTCGTGGGGGTACATTTTGAAGAAGCTTTTTTTAGAAATGCAGAAAAACTTGGCTTGATTGTGATTCAATGGTATAATAGGTTGTAAAGTGGGGGTAATGATGCCTCAAGATAAAAGTTGTATTGCTATTGCTCACAGTCTTGGTCCTATTTCTTTTTATCTATTGTTTGACTGATAAAAATTGTGCATGATGCATTTTACCTATGTTCATTTCTTGAGATAACAAATGCAACGTGCAAGCAACACTCTTTATGTCTAAAATCAGAGTAACTTCACAGATTTCTAACTATAAAATCGTAATTTATACTATCTCAAACTGTGAGTGCGTTAACTTTTTCAAGTAAGAAAAAAAATATTTTCTGAAAAAAATAGTTTTGCAATTGCATCCCATTGCAATATGAAAAAAATGTCTATAACGTCAGCAAACATCTATACATACCTACGCCACATGAAATTGAAAACAAAAAAATCAAAAGTGAAGAGACGTGTGTCCGTTGTACTACTGTGCTGACTAGCTTATTTTTAGTAGCCTTTTATAGCTTGTTTTCAAACTAATATATTATGACGAAAGGGAGAGAACAGAAGTATATACGAGCGTGGTGAGGCGTTTCTTTCAACTTTGGCATTTTATTAGGCATAATTACAATCATATTTTGAAAATATATGCATGAATTATGAATGGATAACAAGAGAAACTGAAAATTGTGCCTAACTACCTACGCACGATAGAAAAAGGCGCACACACACCACACCATTATATTATGCGATCTCATCAAAACACTAACTAATTGCAAAGCTGTACTAATGGCTCATTAATGAAATGTTTCCCTTTAAAGCGTTTTCCACGTAATATGTGTAATTTTCTACTAATCACCACTACCACATCGACCATTTAGTTCGTTATAAATCGTTGGGCTTTGTATTCACTTTTGCATGATAAATGGATTGATTGTGTGTGGACACAGGATTAGTTTCGAATCTTGATGATATCTTGTAAGGGTTCATCTTCATAAAAACCACATTAATCTTAACTACCCTCGATAACGAACTGTGATTAGGCAAAAAGCTTTTTATTATCTTTTGTTAAATCCAGTAGGCAGAAAACCATTAGACTTTTTGCCCTTTAATTAATTAGCATCGTGCACTATAATAATGTTTAATCGTAAAACTTGCATTTTGAAGACGTGACTGTCTAAAAAATTTCATTTTTTTTCTTAATAAAACTTCTAAGGAAAAAGTCACTTTTTCTTTTGAACGAGACTAATTCATGAAGGATTCTTGTAGGTATTTGTTATTAGTTTAGCAAGCGGAAAGTCTTTTACAAGTCTACATACTTAACATTGAAAGAGAAAAAAAATCTTAATTATTTGCACATGGTCATTGACAGCAAATCAACATTTTTTTGTCTAACGAAATTGGTAATTAGCATAACAGCACATCTCTGCTCCTGACAAGGGGAAAAATTAAATTTGTTAATCAAAAGGATGTAATAAGAATAGGAAAAGTAGTATTCTCAGATTTTAAAATTTAGTTGTCAAAAGTTTTAGTTTTTATCACCACCGACATCTGCCAAAGAGCCTAAAGGTGGCTTCAATTTTTTTCCTCCTTTATTCTACTTCTTCCCTCGTCTTGGCACCTGCGTCAATATGTCAAACAAACTTCGTTCGTCCACAGTCCACACACTGCCACCAACAAAGTTCATCGTGTGATCCGCATACTCAAAATGGAATTTGTGTTGCATGAGATCAATATCTAACGTATCAACGGTCAGGATGGCATGCCTGTCCATTATCAAAAATATTGTTTTGGCTTGGCTAGCCATAATAGCCATCACATCACATCACGTTATGCTACCGACGGCTTTTTATATAAAAATGATAATGACCATTTTGAAAATCAGTTGACATTTGGATAAGAACCAAAAGCATAATTTCTACTTAACTTGCTGGCTGGCAGGTACATGTCCTCTGATGGATTTTCCCTCTTGGCACCGTACATTGGCATTGATGTGATGTATTCATCAGAGAATATTTATACTTGATCAATAATTTAAAAATGCAGCAGGTTGTTTAATTGAGATCTACTTTTAAAAGACGCATTTTCCAAATATCTAATCATTTTTTTCGAAATCCTTGAAATCCACTCCGAACCGCTTCAGCAAATAATAAAACATCTTTTTTTATAATCCTCTTCTCAAGCTCATCATCATGAGCATGAACGCGTTCTGTATTTTTGTAGGTCAGTCAAGGATATTGACTCGTTTTCATTCTTATTGGTTTTCAATGTCGATGTCGAGTCGAAATTCAAAAATTTTTCTTTGTCGTCTTCTTTACCTCACTCAACTCGTCAGCAGCATTACAATCACAATAGATTGGACATTGAGGCGTGCAGAGTGACTTATTTGTAAACAAGTATAAATTTCGTTTTCATGTTTTCCCCGAATAAAGAATAGAGATTATGATCATGATCGGATCAATTTTGAATTTCAATTTTGCAATATACCGTGACATCATAAAAGGACACATGCATTCTGCAGCGTCTCTGTCTCTCGTTTTTTTGAAAGCTTTTCAGATGAAAAGGAATCGGGTCAGTTAGCCGAGAGGGTTATAAACCAAGAATTTGTTAGAGTAACGCGAAAATTATTGGGATAATAAGGTAAGCAGCATCAGAATCCTGTCCCACTCCAAATCAGTAGCGTCAACGACAGTGTCAATAAAAAGGAAAACATCTTAATAGAATCGAAACATGATCGTTCGCTCCTTTTTGTGAGAATCTCAGCTTCATATATGGAATTGTAAAGAAAATAGCCGTCTTCTTCACTCTAGACTTTTCGGTCGTCCTATTCAAATTTTGTCCTGTATTACATATCAATAACAATTGGAAAATAATGGGGGTATGATACAACGACCTTCTTTTTTCAATTTTGTTCAAAACTAAATTATAATTCATTATTACTTTCTATTATCATTTATCATTTCTGCCTAAAAATAGGCATCATGAAAGTTTAATTAAGTCCTTCAACCTTAACCTAACCATCTCAATAAAGAAATGGAGTCTTCTTTATTTGTCCTCCTAGCGTCCGCACCATATGGGTTCACATTCCTTATTCTAAAGATGACAAAAGCGAACCAAGTTAAGAAAGATGAAAAAAATTGTTCTTCTTTCGACAAAAGGTAATGGACAAACTAGTTTTAAAAGAACAAGGAAATTTTAATTGCGTTCGACGTAAGCTATAGCGCCTCAGCGACTTACTTTGCTCTCGCAAGACGTGCAACAGCTTAAATAATGACGAATTTATTTCATCTTTTGTTATGTTTGTAGAATAATTGATGCAAACGCAAATGAAGCTTCTGCTCCATTGAAGACATTTTTATATAAATAAAGTGGAGTAGTAAGTAGAAACGAATTTTTATACTAACAAAAGATATATATTTAAGGGGACATCCATAAAGAAGCTTCGGTCGACAGGGGGGGAGGGTGACTGAGGG
>JAHZMX010005689.1:0-36499 GCA_027743895.1 Seira musarum
CTTAAGTGATCTTACGAGAACTGTTAAGCTCGTACCAAGCTGGCTAGCTTTATATACCTTGGGTAACATCGGGTTTAAATGGGCAAAATCGTTTTTATCTATTTTACTTTTTTCTACCTATTTTCCCCCATTTTCACCCGTTTTTACCCATTTTAACCTGTTTTTTACCTATTTTGTGGGGTAAACACTATTTTACCCTGGGCAATATCCATCTCTGATAAAAATTAGTTGTTTTCCCCTTATTTCTTCAGAACACGGAAATTTACCATTCAACATATGAAGACTTTGTACAAGATAATCAAATGCATATTTTATGAAAAGCTACTTGAATTCTTCGATTCTTTGGCTCCCACGCAAGAAATAAAAAGCAAATCAAAGAAAGTTGCTTATATGAGCTCTCCAATTCACCAACGGACAAATACCATGCGCCTCAATAAATATGTACCCCCAACTATTTAAGAAAAACAAGTACCTAAAACACTTCAACCATTTTCCATTGTTGTTTAAAGAAATTTTCAAGCAAACATTTTACATTTATTTCCATTGTCTCGTCTGTCGACCTGGTCGACAGTTCTCTTTTTTAGTCGTTTAAAAATGTTGACTAAGTTGCAAAAAATTGCTTTTGAGCTACACGGATTTCTTTATGGATTTCTTCCCAAATACATAGGTATTTGGAACAAAGACTACACCAAAATATCACATAATAAGTCAACATCATGTTGGTTATGCCTTGGAATTAACACGTTAAATGCAGTGTTGATTGCGCTGGCAAATACCTATGTGACAGTCACTCACTATTTTATTAAGCCAAGACCTTTCTTCACTCTCACGCACACTTTCATTTTCTTCACCGGCAGTACTTTCATTGCCGTAGTTTTTGTTGTTGGAGCAATAGCAATCTCGAGAAAGGATGACCTCGTTGCAGGTTTCAATCACATGATGGTTCTGGATGAATTTGTCATACGAAGTAAGAATTATTATTTTACAAAGAAAATATATAATGATGCATTATGCCATTAGCATAAATGTACTTATGTATTTCTTTAAAGAATACAAACCGGATTATTTCAACTCAAAAGGAGAATACTACAAAAGGAAAGATCCTGTTGGTTGGTGTGTATGCATAATGTCGTTCTGTTTTGCAACGAGCCCCTACTGGATAATCATGTTCATAGTTTTCCAGCATTTTGACTGCATTGATTTCCTACTGGATGACATGCTTCCAGACCGAGAATATCGAGACATTCAAACTATTATCATTACAATTTTATTAAGATCAATTCTCTTTGCACCTAGTTTGATTGAAATGACAAGATCTATAAGTTACTTTTTCATGGCTGGGATAGTTCTTGTTGAAAATTCGGCTAATTGTGGTTCAATTCTTCTAAACTTGAATGTCGACACAAAAGAAGTCATGCAATTATTGCAAAGTCATGCCGTTGCTTATGCATTTCTTGATAAGATTCTTTCCGATATGTTATTTGTGATTATCACCATGACATATTGGGGAACAACATTTGGGATTTGGTTCGTCATTAAAGGGTTTGGTAGGATCGATAATATCATGTACGTATGCCTTTTAATGGGAACAATGATGTCTTTAAGCCTTTCATCGTACGGACTCGAAGAGGTTAAGCAAGGAACCGAAAAAATGACGAGGTTAATAAGGCGTGCACAAATACAATCCAGATTTAGATATTCCAGGGTTAGGACTCGAGCGTCCTTGATGATGCTGAAAAAAGCAAAGTGCATGCGAGTAATGAAAATCAAATTCGGGCCTTTATTTGTACTGGGAAGGGATTTTGTTATGGAATACTTTTCTAGTTTAGTCGAAAGAGTCGTTGATTTTGTCCTGATGTTTGACGTTCAGACATGAGACAGAGATAGCAACGAAGTTTACTAGGTATTTTGGGAAAGCAAACACATAATCATATTCGAATATACAGTGAAAAATATAATGACAGGTTTTTGCTAGCGATAGCTTACACTCTTAATTTGATTTCTGTTATTATACTAACGATAAGCGCACAATTTGATAATCACACAAGGTAAATCCTATTGTTAAGATATAAGCATTTTTGTTAGTTTGCATTATTTTTAGATGGATGTTTCAACCGAAGACAACGTGAAAAATGCAGTGCCTTAGAAAATTTAAAAGTTACATGTCGAATTTTTTGAATTACTGGCGTTTTCAGTTGAAATGTATCTATGTGCAAGAGAACCATTATAATTAAAAGAAAGTAAGAACATTGTCATCATTGCATGAATTACGATGTCATTTTTCTGGAAGCTTATTTAGCAATTCGACCTTAAGGTGAACAGTAATTTTCAGGAATCTTAAGAAATTTCCTGCAAGCGAGTTCTATAATATAGTATATGGTTTGCTTCCTTCCTTGTAATTGATGTATAAAAAATAAATACTTATTGCATTTACATTAAACTTGACATACGGTTCAAATCAGGCCTGGAGGAATAAACCACATTATTATGGTTTTCTATTCAACCTATCATTCAGAGGTAAGCAGTGCCCTAATCGTCCCTCGAGTAATTCCCCTCAGGTATCTAGGAACACTTAATTTGCCGATGACAAATTTTGTTCCGCAGCATAACATTATAGGCTTGCAGGATTTTTGAAATCTCTCCATGAGCATATTTTGTTGTTTGCTGCGCCATCTGAATAATTTCCACGACCGAAACACTTTTTTGCCACGTTCATACATAACCATTCCAAAAATGAGTACAACGACCCAGCATAACATTAGCAAAAAGCTACCCACAACAAGTGGAGCTTTGAAGAGTGCACCCAACTTGTCCCAATATTTAATTAGGACGACATTGATATAAAGTGGGGACATCATGAATACAACATTGCTCCAAAGTAGAAAATACTCCATCAAATATAAATTGTTATGATTAACTAGCTGAAATGCTCTGTAAACATTTATAAGATTTGAAGATTTCCGCAAAGTCTTCGAGCTCAGATAACGTTTTGGTGGTCGTCCCAAGAAAAGCTCCTTCGTAAAGAAAAAGGTTATGTACGCGAGATAAATGAAGCAATACCAACCAATCATATTTATGTTTACGCACAAGACGAAGACAAAATACCCGTGGAATAAAAGATATAGAAAATATACTGGCCATGTGAAATACTTTTCTGGGAGGAAATCAAGCAATGATATCGGACCTCTCGGTAGAAATGCAACCATTAGAAGCAACAGTATAGTAAGGATGAAAACCATCACGACTATGAACAGAGTCGCTGAATCGATTACCAGGCTTAATTTGGACTTCTTGTCGTTTGGGCTGTATTTGTGCATGTAGGTTCCTGCAAAATTAATTTAACAGGATAATCAAAAATCCGTTCTGCAATTTTGTAATATTGACTTACGATGTAGGCGGTGAAAAAGTTGTACGTAGCCATTCCCATTTGCACACATTTCATATGAAAAGTAAGCAGGAAGTACGTAGAAAGAAATCAGTAGGATTGCATTCATATAGAAGGCCATGTTCAAATGAAAATGATCTAGATTTCCTTTTTCATACTTATACTGTATCCCTATCAGAATAGCCTTTGAAATAAGCCAAGTAAGAAGTGCAGCAAAATTTCTGCGTGCCATAGGAATCCACTTCGGCTTATGGACAAAAATTAAATTCTTTCTTTCAAGCAAAATTGGGCTAGCGGCTACAAATTTGTTGATTATCATTGTAGCCCACAATAAGTTGCAAAGACGCTTACTAAACATAGTTGAACAAGTAGTAAAACAAGTTATTTGTGACTTACAACGAAGTTGAATCCTTTTATTTACGCTCTTTCTCAGACAAGACTTAGTTGAATAATGCCCGTTTTTTCGACATTTCGTTTTTACGTCCAAAATTTTTTTTGTCTTGACCTTCGTGTTGTGTGTCGTGACTGCGCTAACGTCATCATGGTATTGATAAGAACTTAATAATGGGTCTTTTGAATGGAAAGTTTGAAACTTTAATATGTCAGCACATAATCTGTAGAAATGAAATCAGAGTTGGGAGGGTTTTAATAATCCTATTTAAGCAATAACACTACCTCTTTATGACTCACTATTATGAAACTCTATGAAGCACATAATATGAAGTGTGGTCTGCTGGCAGTAATTTGCATTAATCATTCTATGCTTATATGTTTTACTAGAATTATGCGCTAGAATGTTATAATAGTTTATTAACTAACCAGGTAATGGTAATGTAGTACTTTGCAATTAAGTTAAACTACTGACTTGACTGGCTAGTTGTTGAATTTGTTAAATGTTGAGCCAGAAAGGTTAAAGTTTTCCACTCAATACATTGCATAAAATTACCTAGTATTTGAGCAACGAAATAGGTACACCGTTTGCTGTTTCAATCACATGAAGAAAAATTATATTCATAACACAAAGCGCACGGTTTAAACTATCTGACTGCTACCTTTAATAAAAAGCATCGGTGAAATGATTGGTTTTGCAAAGTAAACTGGTATTTAGTAAATCAGTCATAATTTTTTTATTCGGTTTCGGATACTCTTACGTTTTATTTCATAATAAATAATAAAAATGCTGCTAAAATAGTAGTAAATTTAAATAAAAACGGTTTAGAATTAGAAATTTCTCCAAAACAAGACTTTCTTCAATAACGTGCACCGGTAGGGTTATGAACTATGATTCTTCGAACTCCTTATATCAAAACCTCCTATTAAGATTGAAAAATCCTCAATTGCAAACCCATTCCAGTTTAAGCACACATAAACTACATTTCACTAATTTCCAACGTTTTGGTTGGGCATATTTATTATGTGGTTAGCAGTGCCCTAACCATTCCCCTAGTTATTCCCCTCAAATACCTAGGCACACTTAATTTCCCAATAACGAATTTCGTTCCGCAACATAATCTTATCGGCTGGCAAGATAATCGAAATCTCTCCATAAGCATGGATTCTTGTTTACTTCGCCAACTGAATAGTTTCCACGACCGAAGAACCTTTTTCCCCCGTTCAAACATAACCATTCCAAAAATTAGTAAAACGATCCAACAAAACATCATCAAAAAACCAGCTACAACTAATGGAGCTTTGAATAGCGTACCTAATCTGTCCCAATATTTAATTAACACAACATTTGCAAAAAGTGGGGACATCATGAATACGACATTGCTCCAGAGGAGAAAATACTCCATCAGACTTAAATTACACCGGTTGGTTAGTTGAAATGCTCTATAAATATTTATGAGATTTGAAGATTCTCGTAAATTTACTGAGCATAGGTAACTGCTGCTTGGTCGTCCCAGGAAGAGTTCTTTCGTTAAGAAAAACGTTGTGTAGGCAAGATAAATGAAGGAGTACCATATAAGCATGTTTATATTCACGCACAAAACAAAAATAAAGTACCCGTGGTACACAAGGTACGGAAGATATACAGGCCATGTAAAATATTGTTCAGAAAGGAAGTCAAGTAAAGATATTGGACCTCTCGGTAGAAATATTACCATTAGAAGCAATAGTATTGTAAGGATGACAACCACCACGATTATAAACAGAGTTGCTGAATAAATTGCTAGGCTTAATTTGGAATTACGGCTGTTCGGATTGTACCTCGGCATGAAAGTTCCTGCAAAAATGATTTCAGTATTTTAACAAAAAATTTAGAAATAATTTTAACAGTAACCGCTTACGATGTAAGTGTTGAAAAAGTTGTAAGAAACCATTCCCGTTTGTACACAATTCGTACGAGAAATAAGCAGGGAGTACGTAAAATGAAATCAGAAGAATTGCATTCATATAAAACGCCATGTTTAAATAAAAGGGATCCAAGTTTCCGGCTTTGAACTGCATCCCAAGCAAGAATGCCTTCACAATGAGCCAAACAAGAATAAAAGCTAAGTTTCTGCGTACTACTGGAATTGATTCCGGCTTATGTATGAAAACTAGATTCTTTCTTTCAAGGAGAATTGGGCATGCAGTGACATACTTGTTGATGACCATTGTGCTCCACAATAAATTACAAAGGCGTTTACTAAACATTGTTTTTGAATTGGCAAAAACACTTTGTCTTAACTTGCAATCACATACTCAGCGTGGTTGTACGACAAGACTATAATGAATAATGTCCCGTGATTTTTTTTATTTTCAAAACTTCAGATTTCGACGTCAGAAAACTTGAAGGTCAGACTGATGTCATCATGTCATTGAGTAAAGGTAATAATATTTAATATTTCCTTTTATTGAAAAGGTCTTGAAATTTCAATTTGACAAATTGCGTTGGTACAAACAGAGTGAGCATATTGAGAAATAAATGGTTTTAGATAAATAAAATTAAGCGTGGTATGCACCTAATAAATAGTTTGCATGGGCATAATATGATTAACCTTTCCTTGAATTACGGTCTAAACTGTTGTCATTTTCTTTGAAACTATTAGACGTTAAAGGAAAAACAAACTAAGCATCAGTAATCCTCGATTTCCACGTAATTGATGGTGAAATCAGAATACAATGAATGATTATAGTTTTACTCTAGCTTCCATATCAATTCAATTTATTTTAATTGTTCATGTGCGTCAGTGTTTGAATAAAAAAATCGAGAAAAAAATCAATGACTTTCCACAATTAATTAAATCAACCTAATAATTCAGTTGTATCTCCCGATCTCTCCAGTAGTATAGTCTCCTTATTGGCCTCAAGTCGAAGCGAAGCAGGAGCATCTCATCATCGCAAGTCGAGTAGAAAGTAGGCCCAGGCTCATTCTGGGCGTGCAGATTTGTAATAACGTCGAAGATAGGTGGTTATCGTTGGGAAGTGAGCAGTGCCCTAATCGTTCCTCGAGTAATGCCTCTCAGATATCTAGGTACACTTAATTTTCCAATAACAAATTCCGTTCCGCAGCATAGTCTTATTGGCTGGCAAGATAATCGAAATCTCTTCATAAGCATGTTTTCATGTTTGCTACGCCATCTGAATGCTTTCCATGATCGAAGAACTTTTTTACCCTTTTCGGACAAAATCATTCCGAACATCAGTACACCTGCCCAACATAACATTAACAAGAAGCCACCTACAACTAATGGAGCTTTAAAAAGTGGACTCAATTTGTCCCAGTATTTAATTAAAACAACATTTATGTAAAGTGGGGACATCATAAATACGGCATTGCTCCAAAGTAAAACGTACTCCATCAATTTTAAATTGTTTATATTAAGTATCTGAAATGCCCTATATGTCATCATTAGATTTGAAGATTCACGCAGGACTTCCGAACTCAGATAACACTTCTTCGGTCGTCCTAGAAATAGTTCTTTTGTGAAGAAAATGGTTGTGTGGGCAAGATAAACAAAGCAATAGCATGCAACCCATGTTATATTTACACACAAGACAAAAACAACGTAAGAATGGAATAATAGATAAGGAAAATATATTGGCCAAGCAAAATATTTATCTGGAAGGAAATCGAGCAAAGAAATCGGCCCTTTAGGCAGAAAGGCAACCATTGAAAGCAATAATACTGCAAGGATGAAAACCATCACGACTATGAAGAGAGTCGCTGAATCAATTGCGAGGCTTAATTTGGATTTGCGGTCGTTGGGGTTGTATTGGGGCATATAAGTTCCTGAAAGAGAAATATTGAACATTTTAGCAACTCAATTTCAAATAGTAGCAGCAGCACCTTGTGTGGACTTACGGTGTAAATGTTGAAAAAATTGTACTTGGCTATTTCCATTTAGGCACAATTCATATGAAAAGAACGTGGGTAGTACGTAGAAAGAAATCAATAGAATTGCGGCCATATAGAATGCCATGTTCAGATGAAAATGATCTAGATTTCTTTTTTTGAACTGTATCCCAATCAAAATTGCCTTAACAAGAAGCCAAATAAGAAGTGAAGAAAAATTTCTGCGCACCACGGAAATCAAGTCAGGCTTGTGGATGAAAGTTGGATTCTTTCTTTCAAAGAGAATTGGGCATGCAACGACAAATTTGTTTACTACCATTGTCGTCCACAATATGTTGCAAAGACGTTTACTCAACATGATTGTGCTAACTGATTTTGATATGCAAATATAACAAAAATTACTCACCTTCTTTCACTGAGAAGGCTGTAATGCACAATGCTTTCCTTCTTTAGCTGGGAATATAGACGTTTGTTTTTAGTTTTTTTCGGTTAAGCCTACGTCATGATTATCATGACTTCGTTCACCTTGATTATAGTCTTTTCAATGGAAAGTTTGGAGTTCCAAATTGCCGACGCACGGCTAGTACAGATACAAATTAAATCACTGAGGGACGATGTATTACTGTACAACTAGTAAAGGAATTTACATTTCCGTTTAAATCACAACGTCATGATGTGTTATTTGACAAGAATGTGACATTAAATGTGAAAAGCACGTAAAATGTTGGGTGAGTCCCTGTATTATTAAACTTTACTTGAATTCAATCTCGAAATTTTTGTAATTTTCCAAAAGTAATTATACATCCAAGTACATCTATATTATGGAATTTAAAAGAGCAATTCTAGTAGTTAGCTATTGAAATCGTTGAATATGAGCTGGAAATATTAACTTTTTCCAATTCCAACGCTACTTTATCATATGAATGAATATTAGAGTGGAGGGAAGCGAATTAACAAATACGAACATCGCTTGACGCTATACAATGTTGAGCCATGTCACGTGTAAAACAATGCTTGGCTATAATTAAATTTTTTGAGCACTCCCAACCAAAATTTAATATCACTTTTGAAATGTCAAAAAATTGTCATCTATATTAGATTAGGATGATAAATTGTAATATAGCTCTTTATTCCAATAAAGTATCGATTGATAAATTACACAATAAAGGTTTTGTATAAAATTTATGAGTCAGTCAAATTAAATTTAGAATATTTCAGAATTCGTGCTTGGCAATTTAATTATTTTGTCCTTGAAATAAGCACCTTTATAGCAGTTAACAACGAGTTTCCAGTTCCTTAGACCATTTAAGTACTTCAGCAAAGTTATAGTAGTTTTTATGGTCTTTCACGATCAGAAACTTTCCTGTAAATAAAAATACACGATCGGACATACAAAATCATGAGAAAATTCTTCAACTTAAAATTTAACTACTATGAACATATTCATTACCGATTCCATTTTAAACAAATTATGTCCCCGGATAGCCAATTTCTGAACTTTGCTCGAATTTCATTGCGAAACGATGTCCCTTTGTAATAATATATAGGAAGGTTGGCAGCGGAATTAATGGAAGATGCTATAAAAGCGGTGAAGACTAATTCCCGGTAAAATACGTTATTGAAGTACACCAACAAAAACGTTGCCAAGGGGACAACTTTGCAGACGAAGAGTACAAACACGGTAGGAATAAACATTCTTGCGAAGCGGATGTCCTGCATTTTTGATCTGCTGACTAAGGCTTTCCTTTTGTTCATAAACGTTTTAATCTAAAATTATAGAAATAATTATTGAATCTGTCATCTACCACCGCCATCGATTTTCCGATTCCATAAACTTTTCTACCTCTACAAGCAGCAATCCATTGAATGTAAGTAAAAGTAGCAAAGGTCCCCAACAATCGATGTGATTGTGTATTCCAAAAAATGTCTCATTCCAAAAAGAATCCAAAGGGGAAACGTAAAGCAAATAGTGGGAGTTGTAAACCGAAGGTATTAACTCCATCCCTTCGTACTTTTTTCCAATTGAGATGCTCAAGTACCGTGGGATATTGAGCAAAAGCGAAAATGAAATTACTGTCGCACACATTAGCCTTGCATTACTTTCAGAAAACCATGCCTTCGACCTCACATTGTACTTGATGGCGATGTACCGCTCGATAGTAACTAAAACTGTCATATAAGATGAAGCGGTCCCTGCTATATAATTTTTTAAAGAAACAAATTAATTTATTTCAATAATTAAAATTTATTTAATTTCTTAACGCTATTTAATACCAACCCACGAGACAGAAGTAGAAGGACAGGATGTAGAGAAGCAAATTGGATGAGCCCCGATTCCAGTTCCCTAAAAATAATTTGAAATTTAAATTCGAGAAATTACGTGTAATTGAAAATATTTGGAGGATTTCATACGAATATATGACATCAAGGCTGTTGTAGCAATAGTACTCGAGAAGCAGAGTAACATATCACAATATGCAAGGACCACCAGGAATGTGTCGAAAACTTGTTTTCCCTTTCTCCTCCCCAAAACAAAGGCAATGAGAAAACTCCCAATCGTTCCTGAAACCCCTGTTATAAAACAAAGTATCCAAAGGCTTGCGCAGATAATATGACCTTTCACACTCGTCACAACATTAATCTTTCCCCCAAAGATAAATCTACCCGTAACTTTGCATCTAACGCAGGTGTAGTCTTCATAGCCAGTTTCAGGAGAGGAACACTCAACGCCCGATTTGGGGATGTCTAGAAGGATGCAAAATATAGTGGCCAAGTCAATCACAGTCCTCTTGGGGGAAATTGTTACGCTTGTTGCTGAAGGAGGATACGTATCGATGGCTGTCGTCTGGTCTAAAAAACTTGTCAGATTCGAAAATCTAGTGCGGTTTCTAATATCGTAGTGGGAAGTCGTTTGGAAAACATTTTCAGTAGAACTAATATATTCGGCATCAGAAGCAGTAAAAGTTTCGTTGGTTATTATGCCTGTAATATTAAGCACAGTGTTGTTCTCCATTATAGAACTTCAAGCGTAATTGGAATAAACTTTTTCGTATCTAAAATCATTTGTCTTCTGAAAGTAACTTGTGATCATGACTCTGTGATTTGAGAAATGTTTCATCATGACGTTATATGTGGCAAGAAAAACATTTTACGTTTTAGAAAGCCGTAAAATGTTGCGGGCGAAGTAGAACCACCAACGATGGAAAAGGAAATCATTTACACCAAAAGGATGTGTAAAGGTTATGTGGAATTGGATGGTACCATTACCAAGTAAAATTATGGAATTTTCAAAATAAATTAGGACTCAAATAATGCTACAAAATACTAGAAAGGTTCAACTTCAAATTACAATTAGAAGACTTGCATGCATTGCTTCTAGATTTGACGGGATTGTTATCAAATGATTTCATTGCTTAATATCTCACCATCACGCACATTCATTTTTTAAATGAAAATCTACTGTTCAAGCTCAAGTACTAAGTAAATACAGTGTAGCGGAATGATATAGCATTATGCCCTTAATTGATAAGGCGCTTTTCTGATATTTGCCATAATATATGATGTGACAATCATCTCCTTTTACTCTACTCAGTCTTAGCTACTTATGAAATGAAAAACAAAACTGAAAGTGTCTGGCATGACTAAATCCTGAATTATTCAAGTCGTGTGAATACTACAAAAACCGGTGACGGAGAATTGTGTAGAAATTCTTAAACATCTTCAGTCGATAATCGAGTAAAGCCACAATTACCAATAGAAATATGTATATCAAATATACCAATCATACAAAAATACGAATTTAAGTGGCTTTGTCGTTTCCTATTCCGATATCTCACCGCAATGCAATAGGTTTACGCTAATACACTGAATCTATTTATGCGATGATAGCTTTATGAGTAACCGGAAATGGTTTCTTGAAACTTGAAATTATTGGCAAAGGAACAAGCGTTTGTTTCGAATGCAGCAAAACGACGTTATCCTGTTTCGAGTTCCTGAATTCAGCACTCAGTAAAATGCATTGCAATAAGAGTTAACGTTTATTTTGATCAAAAATATCATTTTGGTTGATTTGAAAACAAGAATGAAATGTCCAGAGTGACACGTCGTTTTCTGCTTCATACAGATATTTATATATTACGACGCCAACATAAAAATATTAAGTTTGATTTTCCCATTTGAATTTAAATAAAAGTGGAGACGTCCTTTTCCTTTGAGCAAGATATCAAACTTATGTTTTGCAAATCATACTGCTTATGCTTTATCGAATGACTTATAAATACAGTAAGCAAACGTTAAAATAAGTTTACAAAACATGGACTATATGAATTTCCTGAATTAAACAAAGCGTTGTCCCAGCTAAAGGAAATCTGCATTCTGAAATCTTTGCAGGTACGTCCCTTTCGAATTGGACCACGTGTCGGATAATGCCGGTATACCTATTTCATACAAATTAAAACAATGTTTCTACAAGTCTGCATTTACACCACGACTGGATTATTCACAGTCAAGGGTAACATTAGTTTACCAATTCTGGTCTCAGCAGTGTTTCCTTTGGAAAACCACCTCTTAAACCTTGATCTAATTTCGTTCCGGAAGGAAGGTCCTCTGTAATAGTAAATAGGGAAATTGGCAGCAGAATTCAGAGAAGCTGCTACAAAACATGAAAGTAGTAGTTCCCTGTAGAAAACCTTCTTGAAATGAAGGATGAGGAATGTTAAAAGTGGTACAACTTTGCAGACAAAGAGTACCGTCACAACAGGAATAAACATTCTGGCAAATCGAATGTCTTGTCCTTGTGCTGTGCTGGTTAGTTGTTTTGTTCGCTTCTTATATTTGTTGATCTAAAGAAACAAAGCACGTGTCAACAATTAGTCATGGAATTTTTTTTTTAATATTAAAATTAAGATTCTAAATACCTCAGCAAGAAGCATTCCGTTAAAAGTTAGCAAAAGCAGCAAAGGCGCCCAAAAATCGATATGGTTATGAAATTCGATCAAAGTTTTGTTCCAAAAGTGATCAAATGGCGAAGCAAAGAGGAGATACTGGCTTTCACGTACTGCAAGAATGTTCTTCATTCCTTCACACTTATGTCCAAACTGGACGATTATGTATCGAGGGATATTCAAGATTACGGAGAATCCAATCACACCTGCACTCATCAGCTTAGCATTTCTCTGGGAAAACCATTTCCTTGACTCCATGATGTATTTTATCACCACAAATCTTTCGACGGTGATTAGAACCGTCATAAAAGAAGATGCGGTTACCGCTGTGTGAACAAATATTGTTAGGGTTTTTGATACAACTTTGGAAAGTAATTTTATCAATGGTGATTAATCCATCCCAATCTTACCCAAGAGACACACATGGAACGAGATTGTATAGGCAATAAATGTAGCCGAACTACGATTCCAGTTTTCTGAAATGTTCAATTTACATATGCAGAATTTCGCTACTTTCTGTTTTCATTGGAAGTACAAATAACATACTTACCAAGATAAGATACCAATGATGTCGTCGTAACTGTAGAAGAAAAACAGAGTATCAAGTCGCAGTATGCGAGAACAATCAAAAAGATGTCAAACGCTCTTTTATCTTTTCTCTGATTCAATACTTTTAAAATCAGAAAACTTCCGATCGTTCCAAACACTCCAATGAACAAAGAAGCTACCCAAAGAACAACGGAAATAATATGCCCTGAGTTGGTAATTGAGTCATTGACCATTCCTCCAAATAAAAATTGGCCTGAAACATTACACCGTACACAAGTAGTTTGGTTTTTGCGAATAATTGACACAGGGAGGTCGCAATCAATGCCATTTTCTGGGATATCTAAAAGTACGCAGAATGTTATTGCAAGGTCAAAAATTTCAGGATTGCCCGAAATTGTGCTATCTTTTAAATTTACTTTTAACGGCATTGTACAGGTTAAAACGTACTTTGATTCCTGAAAATATCACTGAAATCTTCACCACCGGATCTAAAAGCACTGCCCCTAATAATACGATAGCATCCCTATTTTTAGTTTATTTACATCAATGCAATAAAAAACACCACAGTCAAGTGCGGTTTGGTAATTTTTTATTTCATTACTTCTGGTGTAACCACAACTAATGGACATGGTAGTTTGTAAAAACTTTTTGTACTGATCATTCCCCAAAAATAGTTTACCAAATTGTGCTGATCAGTTTGCTTCATGACGTTACTCTCATTTGTCGGTTGACGGCTGTTCTATTTTAAAAGGCACATATTATGCTTATTGGTTTTGATTTTGTTGCCTTTAGTTTAAAAATTTAATCGTTAAATGATATATGTGTCAGCAATAGCACTATAGAGTGTCAATCAAAGGTCAACAAACGTAACAGATGCTAGTTAGTCACTAATCTTTGTGGCGAATGTTAATAATTTTGAAGCTAATGCCGCAAAAAAAGGATTGTAATTTTCATGTTATTGTTGTTACTTTAATAGTGAAACCAATAAAAACCAGGTAAAATTACTAATCCCAATCAATCAAATTATCATTTCATTGCAAGTTTTTTGGTCATTGTTTCCATTCATTTAAAAAACGGGTACTAAAGTTGTCTCTATTTGTAAATTGCATTCATAGGAGTACATGCTTCGATACTGATGAATATTCATTTTGAAACTTAGAAAGTTTACCTATTACGTTGAAAAGAAATATAAATTAAATAGATTTAATTAATGACTAATTGTGTTTTGTGACTCATCTGCGACGTAAATTGTGGTGTTTACAAAAAAACACCGAACAGTTCTGAATGGTTTAATTCTGAATTAATTTTCTGTTGCTTGACCACATTAATAAAATATTTAGTTTTATGGTGAGCTTTATGAAACATGATAAAGTATGTCAGAGTGAGGTTGGCTATTTATCAATTAAGACACAATGACATTAAAACGCGGCACATCGTTACTCATTTGCATTAAAATAACATTGTGTATGATCGAAAGCTAGAGAATGAAGTACTTATTCCGATTACAATCATGATCTCCAGTAGTATGAACATTTCAAAAATAACAATGGTTTTGTATGAAACTTGGCAGACATTCCAGTGTTTTAATGAAATAAAATTTGAATCAATCACAGCCATTATCTGATGCTCGGGGATGCCGCGGCGGTTTTCATCCATCCGAAAATCAAATCTTCAGCCTGTGCATCTTCAAATTGGAAAAGTAAGATTACCTAAATTATTTGAAAAATTAAGAGACAAACCATTTAGAATTTTGAAACTATTTGGCAAATATTTGTTGCAAAGATACAGCAAAGGTAACAGCTGAATGATTGATGATTCAATATGTGGTTTTCCATTGCGTAGATGTCACATTATATAAAACCACGTTTTAAAAAGCCGTAAGATTTTGCTGGCGAAGTACTACCACCGACGTCAGAGGAAAAAAATTATGTAACCCAAAAGGATGTGTAAAAGTTATGTGAAATTGGATTCCACCATTTCTAAGTAAAATTAGGAAATTTTCAAAAGAATTTGGAACTTTATATAATGCTACAAAATATTAGCTGAACTCGACCATAAGTTAAAGTTGATCCTTATTAATGCAGAGCCGGTATCCGTGACCAAAATGGAAAGCGAAATATTGCAGCAACATTGATTGAAGGAATTTTTATTATATTTGTCAGAAATAATATTTTTTGCCTATCATCTGCATTTAATCTATTCAGTCTTAGCTATTAAAGTCACTGGAAATCAAGGGTAAAAACGGGTGAACGACAGGAATGAAGAACTTCCTCAACAGCTTCAGGCGTTAAACTAGTAAAGCCACAATGACCAATACAAATCTATCAACATTACAAAAGATACACACATATTCAACTTTCAGTGGGTTTTCTATTTATCTCACAGCAATAGATGCACGCTAATGCACTGAATCCATAAATTCGATATTGATTTTAGGATTAACCGGAAATGGTTTCGTAAAATTATTTGGCTTAAGGAAAAGCGTCCGAATGTAGCATAACGACGTCACCCTGGTTCAGCACACAATAAAATAAAGCAATACTGCATTACAAAAGTTTTTGATAAATTTTGATTGATTTGAATACTGCAGTTGAAACATTACTTTCATATATTTTCATCTACTTTGGCATGCATGTGACGGCACATATTTAAAGAAGAGCAACTTTCTAATCTTCTTATTTCAATTCTAGTATACGCGAGAATTTCCTTAGAAAAACGTATAATTGGTTTCTTCAGATATTTTTATTCGCGTGCATGCAAGATATTTTTATATACCTATATTTTATTGATTAAAATTGTTTTACCGCATTATTTATTTAACAATACGTAAATGTAAGACGTCTACAAGAGACAAACCACGGATTTTATAAATTTTATTGAATTAAATAAACCGCTATTGCAGTCAAAACGAATCTGCGTTTTGAAATCTTTGTAAATACATTTCTTTAAAATTGGACCATGCAACGGGAAGAGGTGGCATAACTTTTTCGACCAAATTAAAACAAAGAAGTATTACTTAAATTCATAAATTCATCAGAATCGATTCATCGATTCTTGAAATACACTAGTTAAGGCAGTTCACCATTTCTTTCCTCCGTAGAGTTTCCCTTGGAAAACCACCTCTTAAACCTTGATTTGATTTCATTTCGGAAGGAAGGTCCCCTGTAGTAGTAAATGGGGAAATTGGCAGCTGAATTCAGAGAAACTGTTACAAGACATGAAAGCAGTAGTTCCCTGTAAAAAACCTTGAAATGAAGGATGAGGAATGTTAAAAGTGGTACAACTTTGCAAACAAAGAGCATCGTTACAACGGGGATAAACATTCTGGCAAATCGAATATCTTGACCTTGTGCTGTGCTCGTTAGTTGTTTTGTTCGCTTCTTATATCTCTTTATCTAAAAAACAAACAACGTTTGAACAGTTAATTCTATTGACAGTTTTCCTTAAAACATAATGAAATTACTTCTTTTCCATAAATACCTCTGCAAGAAGCAATCCATTAAAGGTGAGTAAAAGCAACAAAGGCGTCCAGAAATCGATATGGTTGTAAAATTGCATCAAAGTTGTGGTCCAAAAGTGGTCAAAGTGCGAAGTAATGAGAAGATACTGGCTTTCACGTAATGCAAAAGTGTTTTTCATTCTCTCACTCTTATGGCCAAAGTGGTTAATTATGTATCGAGGAATATTCAGCAAAAACGAGAATACAATCACACCTGCACTCATCACCTTAGCACTTCTCAGCGAAGACCATTTTCTTGACTCGATGATGTACTTTATCACCACAAATCTTTCGACGGTGATGAGGACCGTCATGAAAGATGATACGGTCACCACTGTAAAAAATATTTGAAAAGTTTTAGTACAAACTTTACCAGTAATTGTATTAGTATTATTAGACTGCATCTCATATCAATCTTACTGAGAAGACCCACATGGAACGAGATTGTATAGACAAAGTACGTGGTTGAACTACGATTCCAGTTTTCTGAAATATTCAATCTAAATATGTGAAAAATTTCTAGTTTGTTTTCGATAGTAGATCATACCTAAATATAATACCAATGATGTCGTGGTAACAGTCGACGTGAAGCAGAGTATAAAATCGCAATACGCGAGAACAATCAAAAGGATGTCAAAAGCTTTTTTGTCTTTTCTCTTATTCATGACTTTCAAAATTAGATAACTTCCGACGGTTCCAAACACTCCAATGAACAAAGAAAGTACCCCAAGAAGTATGGAGAAGATGTGTCCTGGTCTGGTAATTGTGTCGTTGACCGTTCCGCCAAATAAAAATTTTGCTGTAACATTGCACCTTACACAAATGGTCTGGTTTCCTTCGACAATGGTTCCAGGTTGGTCACAATCAATGCCATTTAAAGGCATCTCCAAAAGTACACAGAAAGATATTGCTAAGTCGTAAATTTCGGGATTACCCGAAATCGTGCTACTTTTTATATTTACTTTCGACGTCATTGTACGGCTGAAATTTTCATCATCCGATCTACTCTAAAACACACTGCCCTCCGCAAAACGATAGCGTTATTTTTTTAGTTTAATTTATATGTGTGCCTAAAAACCACCGCAGTCAAGTGCGGTTTGGCAATTTTTCATTTCATTTCTACGGATTAACACGGATAATACTTATACATGGTACATGATATTTGTGTTTGCTAGTCAGTCTTCAGAAATGGATCACAAAATATAAATAGTCTCGTTAAACGAAAAGCCGTCTAACCGGGTTGCAGTTTTGCATACATTTTCCGTTTTTGTTGTGTTATAAAAAATCAAATGTGTTATGCGATTAGTTTGCTTGATAATAGTACTCATTTGTCAATTCTTTTTTAGAGGCACAAATGCTTACACAGCATTTATTGGTTGGTTCTCCCTTTATTATTGTCTGTATTCCTTATTTTTAAATTAATTTTAAAGGCATATTATTCCATTTTTAAAACACGAACTGAAAATGTCTCTATTTGTATCTTGTATGCACAAGAGTGCATGCTCGGACTCAGAGTTACTGGTGAACATTTTGAAACTTGTGGAATTCACCTTTCACGTTAAAAAGGATTGTAGTCAAAGTCAATCAAATTGAATTAATCATAATTTGTGATAAATTCATGACTCATCTACTTCTATTGAAATTGCGGTATTCACAAAAATAAGCCGAACAGTTCCATTTAGCATTAATTTTCAGTTCCTTAACCGCATTAATACAATCTTTGGTTTTGCAATAAAATAAATAAAAAAAATTTGTGTCTCATTCTTTAGACTCCTGAATGCATATGATAAAGTATGTCAGTGTAAGGTTGGCCATCTATCAATTGAAAAACAATAAAGTTCAGTAATGCGACAAGCATCGTTACTCACTGGTTACCCAAAAAATTAATGACTCACACTAGCAATGGTTTTATATGTAACTGGGCAAGCATTCCAGCCTTTTAATGAAATGAAATTTGAATTGATCTCATCTGAAACAATCTGCATCTGATCCTCGGGAATGCCACGACGGTTTTCATCATCAGAAAGCCAAGTTTTCACAGAGTGCATCTTCAAAACAGAAAAAAAGAATGACTTAAATCAGTGAAAATTTGAGAGACAAAGCTCAGGAAATTTTGAAACCTTTTGGCAAATATTTGCTGCAAAGAACAACACAGCAAGGGTAACAGCTGAATACTTGATGAGCCAAAATGTAGTTCTCCATTGAGTAGATGTGTCACCTTCTTCTCCGATTACCTTGTCAACGTTCGTGAGGTAATACACGTAAACAGCTTCCTCCAACAACGAAGTTGTTGTTACAGCACCAACAATGCTATTGATCATGGAGCACAACTCCCTCAAATTCTTGTATTCCTCATAGATTTGCGGCCATCGACTATTTGTGCTTTTGAAATTGCAAAACATTGTTGGCAATAAGGATGGCTGGTGAATAAAAGTTGTCAGGAATTCATCCACACAAGACCATATAGTTAGGGTTGCCATGAGAACCAGCAAATTACTGTAGGCACCAAGCATGAATCTGTGAAGATATCCTGCCGCGCATATTCCAACAATCCAGTTTGGTAGATGGACCATATTAAAAGTGAAAGCATATTCGGATGCATTTCGCATGTCGCCCCACCATCGATCAAAGTTCCAAATTTCGCAGTTCACACATGTCCTCCTTCCAGACATCCATCGTGTGAGAGCGTAAAATTCCTGAATTATGCATATTGTGATAACGAAGGTTCTACTTCTCAGGAATTTGGTTAGCTTTCTTGGCCTCCATTTAACCGTCTTTTCACTAGCGAGGTAGTTCAATACTAAGACAAGACCTTCTTGACTTTCATTACTCCAATAGAATTGTATTACAGCTACTTTCAAAGCTCCACTGAATATACTAGTGAGAAAGCGAATGTAACTTGCAGGATTTTTTGTGTTCCTGGGAACCGTTGACCGAACTTCAGCCAAATACCAGGGAATGCTGATTGCTGTCAAGAGAAAACAGGCTGCTTTGAATAACCTACTTGTTCTGAGGACAAAAAATCCACCACATTCTTCGTCCTTTCTGAAGGTTACACGAAAAGGTGAGCAGAGGAGGTAATAGGAGAAATTCTGGAAAATAAATAGAAATCTCCAATGCGTTTCACAACGATGAATCAACCCATTGTATTTTTCAATGCAGATTTGGATAGTTTTTATATGAGCACTGGACTTGAAAATCATTTTGAATGCAAATACGTAAGCTTAAACAATTTGACCACCTAAGATATAAAAGAAATGCAGCGTTTGATTTTGGTAGTAACTGAAATTATGGATAATTTGAACTAAGCTTTTTTGTTTTTCAGTGCTCAAACTAGGTCAATCGAAACTTCGATAAATTACTATGGTACAAAAAAATATGAAACGTAATAAATGCGTCGTCTGAAGATGAATTAGATGATAATGCTAAAAACGTCTGTACTCACACTATAGACAAAAAACATAAAGAACGGTTCATTTTTAAGCCAAATGAATTCCACTTATCTTCATACGCGATCATAAAAAACATATTTGCATAAATAGTTCTTAACAATATTGCAAACCGAGATAGTGATTGAGGAGTATCTAGATAAACTACTGTGACAAGGACAAGCTTTAGCTTTCACTTTAATTTCGATTAATGCGATTTCCATCTTTCACTCATCCACCTACTCCCTAAATTTTAGACACCAAAAAAACCTTTTCTGCATCAAAATAACCAGTCATTTGGTGGAATGATTTTGACAAAGATTTGTTACATCTCATAATTTATTGCTTTCAACAAAGTTGCATTCAGGCATCGGTATCGAATTTCATGGGATAGTAGAGCAACGTAGAATTTAAAGAATAAGTATTTCTGTTTTTCATTTCTAATCTTACTATTCTCTCGGAATGGCTTTGAGCTACCATTTTCCATTTGGACACAACTTTAGATTTGTATCGTGAAATTTACGAATTGACTCCCGATGGCCGACGCTGATTAGAGTGATACCTAGGCGTCTCAGCTCAGAATATATAAATTCTTCGGTATCAATGGGAAAGGAACTTGTAACTTCATCAAGCACAGCTACCAATGGCGGATGATAGAATATACGGAGTGTGTATATTCTCTGCATTTCTCCCGGAGAAAGACGGTCGAATCTGCAGGTTCAACAAGGCATCAAGCTTTAGTCTAAACTTCAGTCTAACAAAAATAATAATTTTACTTAAGCTTACACACTCCAGCCACATGGTACATCCAGCCCACCAACCCGTTCCTCAATATGACAGAGTTATAACTTTTTCATGTAATGAAAAATCAGGTCGTCGCTCAACTGACTCGAATCAGGAATCAAAGGAAAGCTTATCTAAAATGGCAGAACCTTTTGACAATTCGGAAATCGATGATAGTTTGAAAATAATCATTAATCGAATCTTACCTCTGCTCTCTTATTGTACCCCATGTCAAGTACTCTCTCTGAGGACAAATGTAAATCCCATCGGGACCTTGCGGCCAGTACCTTTCTACTTTCCCTTCAATACACGGCCATAATCCTTTCAGCACCCGGAATAAACTTGATTTCCCGGCTTAACTTGCTGAAAATATTTACAGCGACTTTGCTGTCTGCCTTTTTTAAGTAATAGACTTAACAATAACTCTCTTTCAAAAACTGATAAAGCGACTGTTATCCCAACACTGTATATCATAATCAAAGCAAGTCCAACAGAAACGTGCCAGCAAGTTATCGTGTATTCAGCTGCATTAAAAGAGAAAGTAATGAATTTCTCCACTCCAAGTAGCACCCACTCTGGGAAAGATTTTGTGCAGATAATTATAATATGTTTAATGGGATCAAATATTGGAAATGAAAACCCGTTTATTGGCAAACTCGGCAACATGAAGCAGCATAAAGTCATAGCAGTCGGTAATGTGAAATTTACGATAGGGTTCATTAATTCAACAGCCCGCTTGATCATGCTAAGACTGTTCCTGGTTTTCCGTGGCAAATTGTATTTGCAAAATCGCTCTTCAATTGAGATGAGCCCGTCCATTATTTCATTATAACCAGATGTGTTAAATGCTACACAGTACGCGAATGTCGACGCAATCACGTACACAAGCCACGCTAAAACTGCAATTATGGTTAGGTGTGGTCGTTCTTTCCATATTCCGAGAAAGTGGTTAAACACAAAATTAATTAGTTCACCGATTAAGTATAATACTGAAATGGTTCCAGAAATTTCGAACTTTTGAGTTTATTTCAAAACACTCCGCAGCTTGTGGTGTGTGCCTTGTGTATTCGTAAAATGTTGTAAGCAACTTATGGAATTCATGAATTATTTCCGATTTAACTAACATGATGTTTTGGAAACTGTGTAAGCAGAGCTACCTGAGTATTTCAGAAAGTCTTACAGCAGTTCATTTAGAGAAGAGTTGATGAAACAATCAGTTGCAAATTGAAAATATTTTGATGACAAAACTACGATAAAAAAACTGGAACTAAAAATAAATTAATGAAAGTAGATACTCCCAACAATTAACAAAAAATTAATTTCTTACGTCTACAAAAACCTATGCTAATTTTTGGAACAAGTATATTAAAAAATATTCGTGCAATCAAGAAGAATAATCATAGTTTATGGAAAAATCATTGGTTATGAAACGTATAATTCTGGATTAAAACAAAAGTTCCATCCCAAGCCCATGCTTCTGTCAACAACATTTTATTGACGGCCCGTTATTGGCTGAAAAAACGCAGTTAAAACATAATGCTGAAATGATGTATGTATATCAAAATATCAACACGTAAATTATTCAAGCTTATACTTGATTGGTTTATTCGTGCATAAAATTCACTAAAGGGCAATCATCAAAAGTTGTTAGCCGATCTTTATTTGTAGCATGCACACATATGTAGATTAATTTTTTAAATATATTAATTCACGAAAAAAATTGAAAGAAATGTGTGGGGCTTCTTTTTTCGGGGAGTTGGTAACTCGCGAGGAGGCTGCTTTATTTTCAAAATTAAAAGACTGAAATTGGGATGATGCTGCTTTTTTTACCACGTATTTATAATCCCGAGATGCGCATACTGAGCGATTATTGTGACTGTTTTTGAACCAATTAAAGCTCTATTGTTGGACAACGAAGGCTGCGTGAACTTCTTTTGTCCTCCTCGGCCAAACGATGAAGTAGATAAAACCAAGTTAGAAAATAAGACCCCGTGCAATGACTAACATGCTTATGCTTTCCAACTCTTACACCTATTTCGAATGTTTTCTTTTTTTTGACGGTAATATTTTGAGACACGATAGATGTAATTAACAGGGAGATATAGCTAATGTGAAGCAATATTTTATTTCTGGCTTGGATTGAAACTTGACCGTGATCGAAAAGCGAGGATACTGGATTGAAATTCGATAAAAAGTCGATAGAAACTTCGTATAAAATGTTCCCCACCCTTACATTCTGCAGAATTTTAACAGGTTTTAAAAGCCTACATTGATCCATTTTCCCTTGGCACACTGACATTTATAATTAAGGATATTGCATATGAGGCCAGAAAAATGTGAGCTAAGGCTGAAAAGCAGCCAACTCCCGGTTCCACCGGAAGGAGGTTGCTTTATTTTCAGAGCAGCCCCAAATTACCCTGCCAAAAAAATTTGTAACATTCCTGTTCAATTCTTCCGTATTCTCTTTGACTCGAAAGTATTTACAAACTACTATTGCAATGTACTCATCATCTCGTTATTCTATAAACTAAACACGAACTTGAATATTTACAAGTAGCCATTAGTTTCAAACAACAAGATATCGATCAATTTCTCAACGGAGAAGTCCAAAAATTTGAGAGACGTCAAACGCTCCACATAGTTACTGAGACCAAATGCTACTTTCACCGGAGCAAATGATCTCTGCATTCTTCGCCATTCCCCCATTTTGCATGACATCTTTGCCTTTTTCTGAACTTTAGTATTATGTAGGATCTTAACACCAACTTGGTGTACAGATCCTGCGTGACCGTAAATGATAATGACCACGGTACATGCCTCAATCAGGAAGAGAAAGTTGAAAATAAATATTGGTATTGGAATCGACAGCTCATCACTAGGATTCAAGCTTTTGATGAGGGTGTATGCAACACAAGTCTGAAATGTAGAAACCAAGATGACGATGATGAGAAGAATTTTTACATGTGCTGAGTTGAAGAGCATGTTCAAGATTTGAATTCGCCGATATTGCAATACATATTCCGACGAGTTCGGATGATTCGAGTTAGTCTTAAATGTCCTGGAATAAAAATAAACAACATTTTAATTTATTCTCAATTTAATTCAACGATTACAAAAGTCTTACCTCCAAAACACTAAAAGTAATGTTTTGAAGCACAAGCATCCAATGTAGATATGCATGGATATCAATGTCCCGATTCTCATAATTGCCATCCAGGTAAAGTAGTGCATCCCAAATTGTACGCAATAGAAAAGCATGTCCTTGAAACCTATTCCAAAGCTCTGATCACTTCCGCACCAACCTAATTCTTCATTGATTTCTACAAGCATATTCGGACTTGAACATGGAATTATTCCACTCCCGATTCCAATAAGAACTGGAAACGCCATGGACGTGAAAAAAAATCCTTCAATTACTACCTTTGGTAATTTTGACTGTTGTAACCCTTTTATAATCAGTGGTACTCTCGTATTGCATCTGATTTCTTCGTCCCGCATTCCATTGAAGAAGGCAATGCATTCGTTCTTGTAGATTACCAGCGCAATGAGACTGAAAAATGCTGCAGCTGTGGATAGTGAAATCGCTAAATTCATGCCAACCGCTCCCAAATTTCCTTCGCATTTTAATATGTACGCTTTTCGTAGGGATTTTGTTGAAATAATGAAAATTATGATCGACCACAGGATCCACGACCTAGTTCCTGGCTGAGTTGAAAGTTTTTGATTGTTCTCAGACCAGCTATATGGCGTCCCGGGGAAGTAACGTAAGTAGCGCCATCGCAGTTTGTAGGTCTTTTTGAAATTTTCTAATAGGCCTATTGACGCAAGCATGGCTCTAATTTATGCTGGATCCAATAGTCGATTGATGTCTTGACTTCCTTTCTGATGCTAAAGTGTGCTAAACCTCTTTGTCAAGAATACCTTACCTTTGTTTGGTTTTCACCACAAGTTAAGAAATTGAATAAAATTTTGAAATGTGGCTTCCGGAGTCTGACCGGCCTTTGTGGTGTAATATTTTAATCAGTGTTTTCAATATTGCTTTAAATCAATATATTTAGCTCGTGTGACTTTGTGACTATTTATTAAACTCATATGACATTTACGTTGCTGCCAATATTATAGTGTGGACCTGAATTTCAGTATCAGATGAAACACGATTAACTAGGTTATTAGGCAAAACCGCCAACCAGGAATTGTTTCGGTTTTCAATGCAAGATTTTGTGTATTTCTTAAATTATATAGGTGTATTTCGTATTCAAAACTCCATTTATTATTCAAAGTTATCCGGTTTATCGGTGTTAAAAGTAAGTTAAATTTCCATGAAGACAAATATCTCAAAGGCACTTTACACCTTATAGTAGTATTTTAACCTAGTAACGATAAAATACATACAACAGGAACTAAAATACCTAATCGGACTATCGTGACGTTCATTTTACAATTATACATATTAAGGCACCAGCAAGGCAAATGGATTGTTATACATATGCGGATTATGCAAAGTTACAAGTTTCTCTCTTCATTTCGTTTCCTTGAACTTTGTACCGCCTATTCTTGACAGGAGGTGTGAAGTGAAATTCAGGTAAGATTCATCAGCCAGTTCTAAAGTTTCCAATACATTAGACTCAAGTATTGAATAACACAACTCAAAGATTAACGTAAAAAATTGGTAGTTTCACTATACAATTGGGTAAAAGATTTTTGGATGTCCAAATTATGTAACCCGACGCGTGGTCTTTTCTGCGTAATTTGACCGCACGTATTCGGAAGAGTTATATTATATGCATAGGAACAACATCAAACTTTTTTGCAAAAAATTTTTTACTGTTCTCTTTATCGCATCAAACTAGTGGATGCATTTTACTTTAAATTAAAAAAATTAACATGAGCAAAATTTTTTTGGATTAGCGAAACCCCAGGTTTTAATTTTGTATATCTATTTCGGACTTTCTACTTATAACACCTATCTGAAATTTTGCTAATCCAAGCACGTTTTGCTCATGTTAATTTTTAAGCGTAGAAAAATATATCCAAATGTTTGACACGATAGAGAGAGTAGTTTATAGAATTTTTTTCATAAAAGTTTGATGTTGTTTTTAAGCATATAATCTAACACCACTATAATGTTTCTTAAGGGTAATGCTTAGTTAAAGAATAGTTCCTCAGAGCGAGGAAAAAAATTAAAAATTCAGTATTATTTACTCAATAATTGAGAACTGTCGAATTATCAAACCAATCCGACATTCGATCCAGGCATGTTATGAAAACCCGTTATTAATCAATAATCACGATACAAGGATTTCAAGCATTTGTCCTTCAGGATTTTTAATCTATAAATGAACCGAGCTCTTAATAGCAAATCACAAAAAACCGTTTATATTTAAATATTAATATTATATTGAAGTTGTTTTTCCTTGGCTTCCACTGCCGTTGCGTATAAGCAAATATAATTAAATTTATGAGGACAAACAAAATATGCGGTTTTCGAAGACATTTTTTTAAAATCAGGTTGGGGTTTTCAATGCACTTATGCTTATAAGTCAATAGTATTGCTACATTATGCGGAATATGGGCCATAAAGAACTGCTGGTCCATACATTATTGAAAAAAGACAATCATGCGCAGTAAAAGCTCTCCTCCTTTGCAGCATTTTAAAAATAACGCTGTAAAAATGCTCATATTGTCGTCAAAAATAAAGCAGAGCCACAACCTAAGCTTTTTTATTTTAACCTCGGTTTCAAATTATCTCACTGGCATTAAGGTTGAAGGACAGAAATAGCTTTTAATCCATATAATTTGTCTCGCTTATTATGGTAGTGTTATTTTAGGTAGTGTAGTGTTAATGCGTGTTATTTATTAAGTTCATCCATTGTAAAACAGTATTTATGATTATTGGACCAGCAGCATTATATCGACGACCCTGTCAACTGAAAAATAATTCAAACATAAAGCTTTGTTAAGCCATACAACGTTAATGAGAAAATTACAAGCAGCTGGATGAAAAGAATAAAAAATCCATGACAGCGGCTTATAAATCTACCATGGTTCTTTACGTTTTCAAATTAAACTGGGCACAATAAAACAGATAAATACTTTAAATTAATTCAAATTGATTTACTTGTCATGAATTTTTAGTAATTTTCTTCTAGCCGCTTCAAAAATACATCAAAAGGGTGCACTTACCAACAAATAATTCGATTGTAATTGTAGTCATGCATTCAACATAGTTACCAAACTTCCCAAACTCCATTCTAATCAATCGAAACGATCGAAGTTGCTTCTTTTCTATCAAATTTAATCTATTACAAATTTTTTTAATACTAAACATTACATCATTTGACTTTTCGTAAATCTCTGCTGCGGCACCGTAAGCAACCAGAGTTCCAGATATTACTATTACAATTGTATCGGCGAGAAAGGCTTTAAGCAAGAGTTTTACCAATGGTTCTGTAGAAGAGTAAAAGCTAGATCGAATTAATGCCACAATTGCAGTTGTTTGAGATACCACTGAAGAAATAAGAAGAACGAGTGCAGTGAAGCTAAAAGACTCGTTAAAAAGTTTCATTAAGATTTGCAGTTCATTATACAGTGCAAAATACTTATAGCGATTTTGTTGTCTACCGTTTTTCAGTAAAACCCTTAACGATAGCTGTCTAACAAAAACTGATAATGCAACAGTTATTCCAACACTACACATCATGATTAAAGCTAAGCCAACGGATATGTGTCTGCATGTAATGGAATATGCTGTGGCATTGATAAGGAAACTGGCGAATGTCTCCACTCCCCAATTCACCCACTGCGGCAATGATTTAGTGCTGATGGTTATTATCAGTTTGATGGGCTCAAAGATGGGAAATGAAAATCCGTTAATTGGCAAAATAGGCATAATCAAGCAGCAAAGTGTCATAGCAACAGGCAGTGTAAAATTAATAAATGGATTCATCAAAAATATTGCTCGCTTTATCAAATTCAGCTTCTTCCTTAATTCATGCGGTAAATTATGTTGGCAAAATCGCTGTTCAACTGAGATGAGTCCATTTACTATACCATTCCATGCAGATGCGTTGAGAGCCACAGAGTACGCCATTGATGTTGCCGCCATGTAAAGAATCCATGCTAGAATGGCAAAGATTGTAAGATATGGTCGTTCTTCCCAATTTCCCAGGATGTAGTAGTTAAATGCAAAGTACATTCCTTCGCCAATCCAGTAGAATATGGAAATGGCTCCAGAAATTTTGAATGGTCCTGACTTTATTTTCAAGCACTCCTGAGTTTGTGATCTGGAGCCAGAGTTTTTGTAAAACGTTGCAAGTAACTTATGGAATTCATGAATTATTCCTGATTTAATTAGCATGGCTGTCGGAAAGATTTGCTGAAAGCTGGATTCAATTTATAAATCAAATATAAAACGATCGTTTTCTGGATATGGAATGTAAATAAAAGTACTCGTTTTCTGCAATACTACATAGCTTCAAATTAAATATTAGATTTACATGGGAAGCACTAAATAATTAAGAAGTCCGAATTAACTTACGGAGAGGTTGAGAGAAGATTGTATACGAAATTTTTTGGGAAGCAATAATTAACTTGGATGCAAAAGTTATTAATTGTGTAAAATAAATCACACAATTAATTACTGTGAATCGGGGGTTAAATTTGAAACTTATAAAATGAACTAGCTTGCCTCAAAAATTCCAAATCCAAAGAACCCATCATATTCTTGTCATAGGTCTCACGAATGAGTGTGTTTGAGTGAATTGGATAGTCTCCCTTTATTCAGTGGCTTTATGACGTTAGCACTGCCTTGAAGGATGCATATCCTCATATGCTTTTTTACTGTCGATAATCGAATGGAGGAACGAAGTTGAAATAAAATGAAGGCTACTAATTTATTTATTCGTGCCGTGCAAAAAGCACGAATTTATTCTGTTGAGAGATATGTATTATTAACGATTTGTAAGAACTATGATTTCCTTGAAATTGGCTTCTGGTTTGAATAATAAACGTATATGATATATATAATTCACAAATATTTTTAATTTAGCTTATATGAATTTAACTGATTTATCCGATATTTAAATGTGACTTACCACGTCTGAAGATGTGCGGGCTCCGCAAAATATAGCCTTCCTGTGCTTTTTAGGAGCAGTTAGGACTGACTACCGGAATCGTCTTAGTTTTTTTAAAATAAATTTTAACTTTAAGATAAAACTAAGAGAGCCGCGGTGGCCTACTAGGTACAGTTTCAATCTTTATCTGGTAACTGCCAACAATTGTGGATATCGTGTGTTCGACTCCACACTTCTCGATCAAAAAATAGGAGAGGTATTACTGGGTTAGGGCAATTTAAATGAATGCCAGCTTTGACATTTCAACAAAAAACCAACTAATTTGCGCTAAATAGTTTATGAGTAGTAGGAAACGAGCCGACTGTGTTGACTGTCCCGGTCGACAGGGTGAGCACTCCAATTATTCAAATTCGATGGATGCACGCAATCATACTTATATAGATATAAAATTTTATTCCTTGTCGATTTTCATAAGCGGAACGTAATAAATTATTTTCTCGGTGTACAAGGAATCTTGTTGGCTAAAAAGCACTCCGATTGACTTGCGTTTATCCTAACAAACTGTCAACAAAAAATAATGGAATTTATTTAATGAAATAATGCATTCCTAAATTTTTTAAGTCATCGTACTATCCGTTGAGTCGAAAAGATATTTTCATTTAAGTTTGCCGACCTACCTCCATAACTTTGAAAAAGACGTTACCCGATCATCTTAAGTATGAACGTTTAGCACATTTAATATTTTTTTATTAATCGTATACCAGTATTATTATTAAACAGCAACGCCCTAATTGGTTTTCAATGCATTCGTGATATAAAGGAATTTTCACTCTTTCTTATTTCTGTGGCTAAAGGACACACTGAAAATGTTGCCTCATCAAATAGTTTTATTTTTAAATATATTTAGCTCCTGCCATTTTAAATTTCTAGTTTATAACTTGTCCTCTATAATTTCGACGGCAGACTTTGACGTACCTCAGCAAATCATTAATAATTATGCTAAAAAATCTTTACCGTTTTCGCAGTCTGTACTAATACATTCAAAGTTGAACGAATGTTATCAAAAATATGTACGATATTCCCAATGCTTCATCCATGCATATATCCGGGCAGATAAATGGATAAGCGACTCGGAAAGGTTTACAATAAGTGCTAGGATTTCAGAAATTGAACGGGAACAACCCCAATATATAATGTTCTTTGAGAACGAGAAAATTAATAATGCTGATCGAGTGAAATTTATTGCAAATCAACTTTCTCAATCATTTCCGGTGGGAATAGCTTTTGCAGTCGTAAAGTTATCAAACATATATATGATATGCATTACCTGCATTCATGGTAACAATAAATATTTTGTCGTTAATTCCATAAAGAATGAGGGACTTAATCTAAGTAGGTTGAAAATCTTACATTTGGAGATGTACTCGGACCTGAATGGTGTTCCAGTGTTCAGTCCATTTAAGCCCAGCGATCCAGTGTACGACCGATCCTGCGAACATTTTGTGGGAAACTATGAAGCTAATTGGGAACCACTAGACTACTTCCTCTGTTCTTTGTCAATTCTTGGTTCTCCAAAACATTTGAACTTTACCATTATTTCTACCAGTGAGAGAAATCAAATCTGGTATCGCCGAGTATTTACCGCTTATGATAAATTCATAAACGGGATAAGCTACTCGTCAAAAACCATAAACAAGAACCAGTATTTATCGTATGGGCCTAACTTCCGTCAACAAGTATTTTTTGTCGCCTTCCAGCCAAAACCAGGATTCCAGGCGTCAACGTTGATTGCTCCTTTTGATACCGCAACTTGGGCGATGATATCATTAACGACTGTCTTGATTGGGTGGACTATACAAAAATGTGTGGGTTTTAGATTCCAAGAAATCAGCTTTACAATGATGCTCCTTATTTTGGAGAAACCGTTTCCCGATATGATTGAGAAACGGTGGCAATGCGCTGGGAAAGGAGTCATACCCACTCGGATCATAATTGGTTTTTGGATAATTGTCCTGGTCATTATAACTAATGCCTACAAAGGTAAAATATTCTCTTATTTGACCAAAGACCCTACACCAATGTGGCCCGAGACCCTAGCAGATGTAAAAACGATGGGATACAAGATGGTCACGCTTACAAAAATGTATAATAATGTCATGAAGGCCATCCCTCTGGTTTGGGAGTATCTCCATACAAAGGCAGAAAATACGGATTTAAAAAACGCATTTCTTATTTACGAAAAACATTCGTGGCAAGAACTTTCCTATCACTTGATCTTAAAGCATTTAAAAGTTGGAATTTCGAATAGTTCTGACTTAAGTGACATGAATATTCAACACCGACTAGCTTATGAACCAACGCGGAGTGAAGATTTACCTATGAGTAACTATGCCATAGTTGATATATTCCATGATGGTTTTGAACAAATTATCCCAATCCTAAAACTCCATACTCCAAATCTGGTTTCAAAACCTATTCCAGTTTCGGGGTTTGTTACGTTCTCACCAATTACCCTTACCAGCTCTTTCCTCACTCCGTTTTTCAGGAGAGCTATTGCATTATTTTTTGAATCCGGAATCATGACAAAGCTAAGAATCTATGATACAAACGTCAGGAAGCGGTACAATATGGAAGTAGTCGAAGATTGGTTAAGCAGGGATCAACTAGGCCGTAGGCGAAAGAGAGCAGTATTTTTCGCATTGTCGGAAACAAAATGTGACAGCAGTAAAAATATTTTTGGAATTTCTCTGGTAAATCCACTTTCTTTGAAGTTGTTGGCTCCAGTAATTCTTGTTTACTTGGTTTGCATGTGTTTTGCTATTTCAGTGTTTTTATTGGAAGTAATACGTATCCTTAAAGAATATTTACACACGAGAAATTTTACTATAAGGATTAGAAACAGTTGATGCTCTTATCTACTATAAGGGGACCTCATATTACAGATGTATTCCATCACAACGCTACGTGGTAATAAAATGAATCAATATTTATTTTTTAAAGCTGAAAATAAAAAAAGTTTAAAAAGACAATTTTAGTCGTTCTACACAGTATTATTAACACTCTTCACCAATGTCCTCGTTCTCTTGGTTGCATTTGAAATATAACAATGGCGTAAGTAACGATTAGCCCCATCATCTAAAAATATAAAAGAAATCATTAGAACCTTCAGACACCACATTTTCATTTTGTGATTCGGCATTTTAAAAATTATAAATGGAGTTTTACCGAGCCAATAAATCCATTTGTGATGGAGAAGTATCTGCAACTAAGGGCAAGTCTAGAGATATCGCCAACAACCTCTCCTCTGATACTCCAAAATCTATTTTGCATCAAAGTTGACAAATTCTCCAGTTTTGAGCAGTGAAAGGCATGAAACTCTGTCCACCGATTTAAAGCGTTCAGTAAAACAGAATGAGAGTTCGCAGCAACAAGCCAAAATATATTTGTAGTCATAAGCCAGTAGTAGAGATGCGTACTATATCCAATGTAGCCAAGGTAAACATCGGGAAAAATGATCAGGTAATTCAAAACTGAGAAATAATAGGCAAGTAGAAGATTTCCAATGATATCATTTATATGGCGTACTCTTCTGCAAATGGTCAGGTACAAACTGATCCCATCATTGACCAGAAGCTGTTTGTAATCTTCAAACTTTAGAGAAAATTCGTGTGCCACTTCTTCAAATGAGAAACCGAGAACAACGAAGAATAATTGAGTAAAGTACACGTAACCAGAGCAAATGCTGATTCTGAAGGGAAACGAAATACTAATTGCGTGTTCTATAAATGTACTGTTTGAGTTTGTTACAGAGATTTTACAAAAACTTGCAGCAGCTCTCCAATGATTGTATATACTGAAGATAAGTGTTGAAGCGACAATGAATATCTTAAAAAACTGCATCCACCAGTAGCGGAATGTGGATGGACTCTTTGCAGGAAATGCTTTCAAACATTCTAACAAAACTAAAACATTTTCACGTTTAAACCAAAGTATCTTCTGCGAAATAATCATGACAAATAGAAGCGAGATGTAGCATATTAGGTCAAATAGATGTCTAATAAATACATTGGAATCCAGACTATTTTTTATCCCCAAGACTGCCGTTACCTGTGCTTCAAGTGAGATTAGGTGAAATGATAAACAAATGATCTGCAAAAAATATTTGTGCCTAATTCATTACAAAATATATGATTTGATATGAAACTATTTACTTGTACTATATGCTTACCTTCTTCAGAATATTCGTTCTTAATTCATAAGCGCCCGTATCTTTGTTAAAGAGTACTGTAAATGGAATGAGAAACAGATAGCCGTTAACATTTATTAGATAAAAAAGATAAGGGCTACGACGATTGGAACTACTTTCACTCAACATTGCAATGAAATAAATGTCGATTTTTGTTTAATTTTAGTTACGGCATGGCACCTTAGAATTTTAAAATTTTAAAAATACATTTTCCCGGTATTTATGAATAAAGTAAATTCTAACGTTCACTCCTTGAGAAAATAAATATTCAATGTGGGCGAGACATTAAGAAAATGAAACTACTTTAATCATTTTATCACACTTGTTATTGCTCGTACATTCCATTAGAATAATTAAAAAGTAAATAGCATCAAAAGTAAATATTTGCAATAAAAACCATTCAAAAATGCTTATTCTTTTGTAGAAAAATCAAATATGAAATATGTAGAAATATGATATTGTTTTCTAAAAGTTCCATCGATTACATCGATAAATTCAAACCTTGGCTGTGAATGCTGAATTGGGTGTGTTAAATGAGAAGTGATGAAAGCACGATTTCGCCGCTATCGATAAAAGAACGAAGACTCAAATAATTTCATAAACTTTGAACTAAACACGTCAGTTTTTTTTATTTACAATAAAATTAAAAAATTACCACAGCTTGAAATTACTTTCCCTTTGGGCATGGTTGCTAATGTTGCTCATATTGCATTACTCGGAGATTGGAACATCCTTTCCAGTTTCCAAAGTAGTGCCTTGATAGACAGTTCTACGACAAAAAATCATTACATTTCACTTGATTTATCATGAGAAAATGTTGTTGCTTCATGGCAATGATGTTAATTTAAAATGGAAATCTTACTGCAACGTAGTCAGGTCCGGCTTGATTACATTCAGGAAGATTCCGTCAATATTTACGGCATTTGGTTGGAAAATGCCACCTCTTCTGTATTTGACTAAAAGTTCAAGCTTCTCATCTGCCTTTTGCATAATATGTTGTGGTACCTCAACCCATTTCTGGATAATCTGGCCAGGTGCGATACGCGAACTACATATTTTCATAAATGCGTAATTAATTATCATAAATACTGGGATTGCGAAAACAAGGCTTGAACTTGGTATAAGCTATTTATGTGGCTTTTGCTGTATGTTCGATTGAAAATATTGACACAAGTCCAGAAAGTATAAGTATACTCACCCATCAACAATCTTGAATCTTTCAGATAATGTACCATCGGCGCCCCTGAATGCTAACGTCAAATCGCCACTTGCTTGTTTTTGTGTGACGCTGACGGGAATTTGTATTTGCACAACTTGCTCTGAAGTGGTGTAATACAAATGATTAAATTATGCATTATTTCCGTAATCAAACGTACTTGAAATTAGGAAAATACGTACTGCAATAAGTGCCATTGTTATTGGATCCATCGGTTGTTTGAAGATAATAGACTCCAGAAGCTCGTTCGTGCCTCTTGGAATTGTAGCCAAGGGGAAGGCAGTTTCCTTCGCCATTGCAAGCTTGGTAACAATTTCCCCTGTAAGCATAGATAAAATCGACAAGAAATGAGTTATTCCATTTACAACCAAACCGAATAGAAGATATAATTCAGAAATGGAATTGCAATCATACTTTGTAAATTCGTTGTAATTCTTGCATTGGAAGGAGACAAACGGGCATGAATCTTTTTGGGATATTGATTCAGCGTAAAAATGAGCTGCACGGGTATGGCTGCAGGCCCACTAAAAGTCAAAGTTATCATGATTTATATTTGCAACTTTTAAAGTAAAATGTAAAAATGCTTGAAAATGAGCTCACAGTAGAAATTGCTCCTTCGAAATTTAATGTGACGAGTTTAATGAGAGACGTAACTAAATTTCCTAATGTATCCTTGCATCCTGGCTGTTTTGATCCTCCATTCTATGAAATGAAAAATCATTAAAAACTTTGCGAAATGACAGCCTTAATTTTAAAGTTGTTGCGATTGAGCTTACAGGATACAGATCAACATGTCCTATTGCGTCACTTATTCCCAGGCCGAGGTTATCCCATTCGTTGGTATTTGAATGAATGACCTCTACAAACTTGGCATCTGATGAATCAAGTCTGACAATGGGATCCGTTCCAGAGAAATACAAATGCATGGGGTCAATAGCTATACAAAATTTCGTTTTCATTAACAAAATTAAATTCAATGGTTTCCAACGTAGCAATTTGAAATTACCGGTGATTCTTGGGATACGACCCATAAGTCTTTCTCCAGCATATCCGGCAACATGAGCCCCTAACGAATGAGAAATGATGTGTACGTCATCAATATTCATTCCACCAAATTGTTCCAGAAATGTGATCATTCGGGCTATTTGGGCTCCACAAACCCTAGCATTGGCGGTAGCTTGGAGATATCCACGTATACCTGAAGCACCTGGAGCCCAATCCACGGAAATGACGTTGACGTCTTCCTAAAGTTTGAATTAAAAAGAGTTAGTCTCATTTGTCCCCATCACAATGTGACATTTTCAGTCATACATTTTTCAGGAGTAAATTCTTCGTGTTCCACATCCATTTCACTCGATGGTCATCAGTGAAGCCGTGAATCAAAAAGTATGTCTTTCTCTCAGCCTTGAAGTCGGACCATTTTAGAATGGCTTCCTTTCCTGCCATTAGTTCATAACCATGTTCTTTGTGTTCCTTATCTCCATTTGTGAATAGAATGAATCTAGTGCCTACTTCGTAGGGCGGTTTTGGAACAGCCCTCAGGGGTCTATGTAATATATGTGTCCATGGATCCTTGGTGGTGAAGCAACCTAAATGGTCATAGCAGACCTGGAAAATTTCATAAAAGCGTTATTCGAAATGTTAATGTTCGCGTTTCTGATTAATTTTTCGGGTAAACTGAATACATACCTCCAGCTTATCCACGGCTTGGGGGTCAACAATTCTTCCAGAAGCTAAAATGAACGGTCATATTTTAAATGCCTCTTAAACAAAATTGCTGGAAGTACTTAATAAAAAATTCCAAAAAAAAATTATTGCCCTTACCACAGCCAACAAAGGCGGCTACGACAAGCAATGCAAGCTTCATTTTAATTTTTTTTAGCACTATCAGGTTAAAATGAAAATGCAATCACCTACAAACGGATGTTCTTTCTTTCAAGGTTAAAAATTATTGACTACACTCGAATTCTTTATCCCATGTTTTATACGTTGTTCCAACACGTTTTGTTTGCACACCTGTAATCATCCATACATATTTAGTAATTAATATTTATTTTATTAATGGACCAATCCAACGTTTTTACTTATCGCAAACG
>JAHZMX010005690.1:0-14335 GCA_027743895.1 Seira musarum
AAGTTACGTACGACTTCTAAGAAAACTAAACATATTTAATCGAATACTTATTGCGATGGCAACGTCATGAAGATTACTTGTCGATAAACTTATGTCAACCTGTTTTTATATTAACTTTTTTTGAACAGTGCACAACTATGCTGTTTTTTACAAAAAAATATTCTAGAGCTTTGTTTGTCAACTAATCTACAGTAAAAAGCAGGTTGATGAAAACGTGTAGAAACACAACATCGACAAAACTTGTCCGTGCATGAAAGAAGTGAAAACTCCAAAACAGTTTTTTATAACAATAAAATTACAATTGAATATAAATTATCAAGAAAATATAATTTCCGCTCTGTAAATCGAAGCCCCGATCTGCAAACCTTTTTCACAATGTCACCGAAAAATTGTTTCGTTTCTAACTACTTAACTTTAGCAATAAAAATGCACAACAAATTTTTTGGCATGTTTTACGCATACCCACTGCAACTAACCGCTTCTAACAGAACCATGGCAATTAAAATGGAGCCCATTCTTCAGTTTAAATATGTTCCCGTCTTATTCGTAACAACTATCGTAGAAGCTATTGGTCTAGGAGTTAACCTATGTGTTCTACTTGTGAAATTTTTCAAGCCTGAGGAGGATATTGAGACACGAACAATTGTGATCTGCATTTGTCTCGGTACTCTAAATGTCATGGAGCGAGGGATCTATTTGATTACAGCTTTAGATATTCGCGTATTCAATTGGGTAAATCAGACATTTGCATTAGAACGTTGGGAGTTTCCACATCTTCACGGTCGGGGACGTATATCCTCAATTTTTGGTGCAACAACTCTCATAATCGAATCGCTTGTTATATTTCTCATCATCCCATTGTTGCCAATTGTATATATGCATGCGAACCAAGATCCAACAATCCACGTCATAAAGACCCTGTTCCCAGAATACAAAGATGAGTGGATTTTCGTTGTATTTAGGCTTGCTCTGGGTTACATGTCAGGGTTCGAATTCTTCAGGTGCTTCTGTATAGGCAATATAATTTATAATTTATACATCTTTACTATGCAAGCTTTCCTCTTGTCGTTGCAAGAAAACGCACAAAAGTTGAGTGAATCAGTTTCTCTTAAATTGTATTCTCAAATCCAAATTATAGTAAAACATGTTGATTTCCATGCACGAAACGCAATTTGTTTGATTCTAACAGGAGCTCAAATTGTTATGATAGCCAATTTGTGGTTATGCTTTAGAAGCTGGGATTCTTTACCGTTACCTGTCTTGCTAGATCTTATCTTCGGTTCAGTTGTTTTAGTAATTATATTGATGTTTTCACTTCCATTTTTAGTCAGTTTAAGTGTAAAAAGTGATCAGTTTGTCCGTGCAAAAGGAAGAAGTTTATCTTGTTTGAAATTTCCAAGCCTTCGAAAATATTATTATTTGAGGTGGAAATCCAAGCAAAGCTTAGTATTTGGAATCGGAAATTTTTTTGTTTTAAACAAAAACACGACCACGAATTTTTTTGAGGTTTTTATTGAAAACCTAACGGATGCTTTATTGGTAATTTAGGCATACATACATTGTAGGAGACTCATGCATTGGATATTCTTTAAATACCTAGAATGGATAAATACAATATTCACATGATCTACTCATGAATACTACATTTCTATCTTATGACTGTTATTTCTAGGATGATTAATGTATGTAAAAGTTAGTATTGATTATTAATAGCTTAATTTATAACGTGGATTTTATAGAGTAGAGTACAGATAGTATATGGATTTTTGTCCGGGTTAGAATTTTGCAAACGTATTAAAAATTGCGGATAAAAAACTTTTAAAATCAAATTATCATAGGTCTCCCTTGCAATCAACTAATTTTGCAAAAATGAATAACAATTGTAACATAATATTTTGACAATAAAATGGATTGATTTGAATAAAAATTAAACAAACGGTTAATTTAATATTCAACGCTCATGTATCCGGCAGGAGACAGCATGCAGGCTCTGCTGAAAAAAATGTACATTCGAAACCTATTTCCAGTTCTTTTAAGCAAGCATTTCAGTTTGTCTTACATGCAACCACTTCAAATATTTTATGCTAAAGAATTCCAAATTTTCTCATTCACGATGCTTAACCCACACCCACACCATCAACAAACCAACCTGCGTGCAAGTTTTGTAGACCCTGAAACCTAAAAATACTCGCATTCTTCTTCATTGCATCTTTTGAAGAAAGCGGAGAATCAGTTTGGCTTAGGCTCACAGAGGTTTATTGAATAGGTGGAAAACGAACGGATAGAATTTACGATTAAAACGAGGTCAAGAAATGACCATGTTTGGAAGGTCGGAGTGTCAAAAATTACTTTTTATTGTAAGTACGTACGAGGACTCCAAGGTTCATTTGCTTTTCTACATGACCGGCTTTATTGATTTCTTTGTCACTGACCCTCACCTCGATTATTACATTTCACAATTAACAATTAGTCATTCAAACTTTTCATTCAATTCAACAATTTATTTTATCGTCTTTTTTATGAGTCACAGTAGCGAATTCTTAATCTTGCCGAAATTGGAGAGAAAGTGAGAGGTCATAAACTTCTCGAAAATATTTTCTAAAAAGTGAAATTAAACAACATCTGCAACGATTTTTTGCTGATCCAGACTTCACATTTATTCTAGACATTTATTTGGTTTTCTTCGTATTTTGTTAAAAATATTATTACAAAGCTAAAATCTAGTTTCTTCATCCGTTCTAGGGATTTGTTAATCACTTGCACAACATTTCTACCCAAAACCGTTAAAACTTGATAGTGAAGCGCGTATAAAAAACCTATTAATTATTGTATTGTAACACATTTGCCCTTGCTCAATTTATGATCGTTTGAAAATCGAGGTAAGAGAAGTACTTTTCCTGATTTCATTCTTATGACTCATGACGACATACAAAACAAAATATCAGGTACATCAAAACGTAAAAATATTATCTTCATCTAATTTGATTTCAGAAATTTTTACGTCTGTCCGGTGATAATGAATGACATTCCGGCGGAAAATCTTCCTTCCTCTTCCTCTCAAGACACCCAAGGTCCGTCTGAGACTACACAAAACCAATCTCAAATGCCGCATTCATTATCTGAAATATTGAATGTGGATCCGGAAAGAAATACTGCAGCTCCAACCAGCGTCCCTTGCACAAAGGAATGGCATAAGGCAATAAATCCGGATCTGCGGACTCTTCTGGTTTACAAGCTGTGCGTTTACTAGCGTTTTCAGTTATTGTGATTATGACATGCAATTATTAAGGAACTTAAGCTTATTAAACTTATTAAGCTTAAAATAAATTTAATACTAATTACTCTTTCTCTCCATTAGGGTTCAAATTATTTTTCCTGACTTTGATTCTTCAATGATGGCGGACAGAAGAATCTGTAATTTGGTGGCCTATTGTGAAAAAGTGGAGGCTGACACATACGCCAAGGCAAACTCGCAGTCAGAATATTACCAACTTTTAGCTGAAAGAACATACGAAATTCAAAAAGGGCTTCAAGAAAAATTCCGAAAACGACAAGAACAACGCAAGCAAGGACAGACCATGGAACAACCTCAAGCTAATACCTCAAAAAGTCAAACTCAGCACAATTTGCAATAGATCCTGCAGCAGCAATTTTATTGTTATGATTTTTGTGAAATTATAAACTTTTTTACAGTTTCTATTTTGGGACCGCTTGTCTCAAATGAACAATCAAGTCCATGTGAAATAAATAATGTCGATAATGAGAAATTGGAGGTTTTTGTTCTAAAACATTGCATGTATATAAATTCAACAACTACGTCCCAAATTCCTTGTCAAAAACCAAAACTACTGCATGTAGTAGTCTTTGGCTCTCGACTTTCACGTATAAAAGTCATACAATGCTAAAAAATAGAATCAACCTTTTAATATTTTAACCAATTCGCCGAATTTCTTTTAAAATAAATTGACTTCCAAACTTTAAGAACATTTAAATTTAATTTACGAAACAATTTTTTTAATTGAGTGAATTTTATTCTAAAATGGGAAAGTAAATTGAACAAGACAGATAAATTATTGCTACCACGACCTATAAAAATTCATAGGAAGGAATGAGGAATTTATTATCTTACTTAGTAGTGAAGTTTTGTTTATAATTGACGAAATAAGGTCGTGATATCATCATACAGGACATTCTGACCAAATTACTCGAGTTCAACTCTGGGATAACCGTTTAGTTCTTCGCACATTTTTTCTTTGATTACTCCGTGTTTGCTCTCAGAACTCAGTCAAAATGTCGGCGAAAAATGCTTTTTATTCCAAATACCTTAAAATTGCGATTGAAATAAACCACAAATTGTGCAAAATGTGTTACGCCCATCCATTCCAAGCTTTGCCCATTAAATCTGCCACGATGGAATTCAAAAGTGATTCTGTCCTTCATTCGAAGTACATCCCATTCTTATTAGCCAATATAGTTATCGTGTTTGTATTGGGTGTAGGAACTTGTATTATTGTTCCCCTAGTTGAAATTTACCAACCTCAGGACTTTATTGATACACTAACAGTTATATTGTGCGTGTACTATGGAACTTGTGGATTGATGATATGCGCCATAAATTTAGTCTTCGCATTGGATGCGGGGGTGACTAGTGCGACTAACCAGTTATTTTTATTTGAAATTCGGGAGTTTCGTCAAATTCATCTCCATCGTCAACTTGCTCGTTTCCTAGGCATAGCCGTTCTCACAATTCATTTTTTAATGGTTCTGTTCACAATAATTATGCCTTTCTTTCTTGTAGTGGCACACCTGGACCCATTTTACTTCCTTCTAGAAATGATTTCGCCTGGATGTCAAAATCTGGGGGCAATTTTAATATCAGGTTTCGTAAAACTTTTTCTCTGCTTCACCTGCGTACTTGAATTCTCTAGGTTTGTCTGTTTTGCAAGTATATTTTACATTGGGACATTTTTCACCATGGTTACGTGCCTATCAGCTCTCGTAAGAAATGACGCAAACTTTAATGAAACCCAAATTTTAAAAAAGTATACACAATTTGAAGTGATCCTCAAACATACTGAATTTCATATACGGTACGCCATATTTATTGTACTTTTTGGACTACACTTCATCACGGTATCAATGGTTTGGATTTTATTCAAATGTAGACTAATTTTGCCTTTCTTTTTTATTGTCCTTCTTGTAATTGCAATCATAACTGCAATAGTGGTGCTTGTGATTGTTATGCAAATGTTAATTTTTTTGAATGACAAGAGCGATCATTTTCTCAGAGTAAAGCGCGTATTCTCCGCACATGCAAAATTTCGGAGAGATCTGTCCTACAATTTAAACTTGAGATGGAAGTCCAGAAAAATTTTGATGATTCAGTGTGGCAATTTCTTTGTATTCAAAAAATGTACACCCATCAATTGTTTCAGTGTTTTCATGACAAACGTGACAAATGCACTTCTACTTTTGTAAATATTTAGGTAAACTTCTACTACTTTATGTGTTCTTGCGTTTTAAGAAGTCGGAGATCGAATTGTGTTTTGTGATTACCATTAGTTTTGGCCTGGGTGATGCTTCAAAAGAAGACTAATATCCCCAAATATTTTTGCACAAATTGCTTGCTATTATAGTTTGAAAACCATAAAGTTTTAAATTGTTGACGTTGTGAAAGTGTCGAGCGGTTAAGTTGGGTCAGGTCCCCCTTAACCTGAATTTATTTCCTAAGTTCGTCTAATAGTTCACGATACACAAACTATTTAGGTTTGATTTGAGGATTTGTAGAAAAAATTTGATATTGATTAGAAACTAATTCTCCTTTGTTTCAATCTTGTCAATATTGAATGAGTTTTAAAATTAAAACTCGAGCAAATAATTCTTTTAAAACCTTTTATTTAAAACCAAGTTTAATTTCTTGTATGCGACATGTGCAGCTATCAAATGGCAGATTTATAGCATTTTGTTAGTCACTGTGACGCAAATACTTTCTTGTGGCTTGTAGTTCTAAGAAATTTTGCATGAAACATACAAGGTTTTACTTTTCTCCAGACTACATCAAACAATTATATTGCCACAATGAAAAGAAATAACTGCTTTGGTTCCCACTGTTTTAATCTTGTGATTAAATTGCATACAAAATTGTTCGGTAAATTTCATGCTCATCCCATCCAGATTTTTCTAGTGAACGGCATACTTACAGTTAAAATTGATTCAATTTATCAACGAAAATATGTTCCTTTCATTATCTCAATTACATTCTTTACCTTTGTCATTGGCCTGGGTGCATGCGTTACTATACCAATCGTAGAGTTATTTCACCCCCAAGAGATAATTAATGCCGTCTTAGTAATTACATGCATCTATCTTGGTGTTTGTGCAATAATGCAAAGTGGCATCTACTTTGTCACCGCATTAGACTTGAATTTCATTTGGGGGCTTAATCAAAGCTTTTTGTACGAGTTCCGGGAATTTAAACAAACGCAGCGCTCTTCAACGTGCTCATCCGATATCATAATCCTCTCAATTCACTGCTTATCAATTATGGTCATCTTTAATACACCGGCAACTGTTTTTAAAAACATGGAACCATTTTACTACGTCTTTGAACTACTCTTAAATGGGCATCACACCATTTGGACAAAAATTCTTACACTTGCTGTCAGACTATATTTGAGCTTTGTTTCTGTTCTTGAATTTGGAAGATTTATTTGCCTTTTTAGTACCATTTACATAAAATCGATTTACTCTGCAAAAGCTTGCATAACAGCGCTAATCAGGAATGAAACACACTTCAGCGAATTGGCAATATTAAGAAAATATACACAGCTACAAGTCATTCTTAAGCATACAGACTTTCATGTGAGACATGCAATGTTTTTCCTTCTAACTGGAGCAGAAATAATTACTGTCATTCTTGTGTGGATTTGCTTCAAATGTTGGAAAATTGTGCCAACGTTTTTCCTTGTCAACAGTGCAGTATGCTTAGTTGTGTCAGTTTTGAGTCTGGCGTCATCTTTACCAATTTTGGTTGCATTGAACGTGAAAAGCAGTGAATTAGTGCAGATGAAACTCAAAAAATTTCGTCGATCAAAATCAGGCAATGTACGGAATTATTTTTATTTGAAATGGAAATCGAAAAGGATGTTGACGTTAAGATTTGGAGATTTTTTTGTTTTGTCGGAAAGCACGCCTCTAAATTACTTTCGCGTTTTAAGAACAAATGTGACAGATGCACTTCTACTAATAAATCCATGATGTGGAAAGCACTTGTCGCACTAAAATGAGAGAAATGGAACTAATTTGAAAGTTTAAATTCACTACATATTTTGGGGTCAATTTGGACTGAGCTGAGGTTTATTGACGAAATATATCGCCTATCGACCAAAAAAACTTTCTTACTTCATCCAGTGCAATAATCGGAGAAGAAAAATACCTAGATTTGCAAATTCGCTGGGGTCATGTTTTTACACTGACATGAACTTGATGTATTCCACAACAAAATAAATTCTGTGGTACCTGAGTTTGCCTTTACAAATCATTTGAAAACTACATACATACAGAAACATATTGCACAATTTATATTTCTTCGCTATTTGCTCATGCATCAGAATAGACGTATGCAAATAAAAAACAAAAATTGTTGACTTTAAGGTAATGTTTATGTCAAATCTAGTTTCGCTATGTAGAATTAGTACTTACATAGAATTGTGGAATTTTGGAATTATCAGAAGTATACTGTTTGTTTGTGTGCTTCGTTTATAATGCGCAATGAGTTTACCACACATTTGGACTCTAAGAATCTATCCAATACGGCGTATGTCTCGTGTTTTAGCAATTCACTGATAAATATTTACGCCTAATATTGTTATATCAGCGTCGCTCATATTCACCGTCTTATTTTGCAGTTAAAATAGAGAAAAAACTTTATACGTTGCCATTTCTAAGAAGAAAGCATTTGACAATCAACAGTAATAGTTTTAAAAAATTTTGTTCTTTCTAAACTGCATAAGTATTTCTAAATATTTATAAAATAAGCGGCTGAAAATTTGTATTTTAATTTTAAAAAATTGTGAAATTTCCATCAACTTTTTCTCGGCAGGTAATTTTGTCCAAATCAAATTACACAAACGTATTAATTTTTATTGAATTTAGGAATTGATAATGCGTTTCAACATAAAAAATTGGCTTATGTCAGAAGTACTGAGAGGTTCAAAAATTCCTCTACCAAATAAAATGTATTGTATAACATTATGTAAGCCGGATAATCCATACAAATTATACAACTCTCTCATAGTTTTACTTTGCTAGTTTGGAAATGACAATTAAATTGTTCAAATTACATAAAGTTCAATTTTTTGCTGTCTGTGTGGTCGAATTTCAGTCTAATAGTGTACTGCACGTGTGTGGTGGATCTTGCCGGATAGTACAAAGTACAATTTAAGTAAATTTCGAAAATGGCTACAAGGAACGTATTTGCCTCGCCCTACTTATCAGCAGCTATAAAAATTAACACCAATGTCATCAACAAAATGGCCTACCCTTACCCCCTACACATTGAAACAATAAATGGAGTACCACATTTTTGGATGGACTCGATCTGTCAGTATGACTACATGTCTTTTCTATTCGTCAACGGCTTTGTCTTCGTAATTTTCTTCGGAGCCTGCATCGTTGTTACTTGTGTGGGACTATTTCATCCTTACTCATTCATTGGAACATTAGGAATTGGATGCTGCCTATACCTTGGCGTTTGTGCTCTAATGCGCTGTGGTATGTATCTGGTCACTGCTTTGGATTTCGGAGTCATCAAGTGTATAAATGCCTTATTCCAATACGAAATTCGAGAATTCCCTCAACTTCATTCTCCCCTTACTCCAATTCTCGGCATAGCAATCCTAGAAATTCACGTTCTGATGTTCTTAATATCAGCAACATTTCCTTTAATTGCCATACTTACGAATTTAGACCCACTTTATTTCATTTTTAAATTAGTATTTGACGATTACCAGAATCAATTTATAGCTGTAATCACATTTCTAACTAGAATTTCTCTATTTTATGTGATCGTTTTTGAATTTACAAAATTTGTTTGCGTTGCTAGTATATTTTATATTGGAAAGATTTTGACTGGAGGGGTATGTTTAACTGCGTTGATAAAAAATCGGTCGCAATTTGGTGTCTGTGAACTTCTTAAGAAATACACACAACTAGAAATAATCATGAAGCACAGCGATTTTAACATCAAGTATGCTATTTTAATTATAATATCAGCGTTGAAATTCATGGCTGTGTCGTTGGTGTGGCTCTGTTTCAAGTGTTGGCAATATATGCCTTTGTACCTAAGGTTTTTCTTCGCATTCTCAACTCTAATTTTAATCGCAATGTTGGTTATTCTTATGCACATGTTGACTGCCTTAAATTTAAATAGTTATCGCATAGTAAGTAGCAAACAAAAATGTTACGCACATTCAAAATTTAGGAAAGGCACCGAATATTTTTATTACTTGAAATGGAGGTCCAAGAAAGCGTTTATGATTCGATTTGGGGACTTCTATGTTCTCAGTAAAGGAACTACGCGAGAATTTTTTTGCAGTTTCATAGCAGATGTAACCGACGCTCTACTTATCTTGCAAGTCGATATGTCATAATATATTCCTCTTCCTACGCTCGTATGTATTTGCTCAAATGTTTGAGAATTGCTTTTGACAATTAAATGCACATTTTGTCGCTTTTATGTGTCCAGGCACGGTTGTCGGAATAATTAATGAAAATTTTAGCAAAATCACAATAACCTATTAATCCTTGTTCAATTTCAGCGGTCGTTAGTCAATAATAATGCGTTGAATTTCATTTCCGGTTCAGGTTAGCTAAAAACAAGAGGCCAATACTAATGAAGTTAAGAAAAAATGGCTTACCCTTGAAACCGAAAGGGTAAAAATACAAGTATTCATAGCAAACCTTGAAACGTTAATCATTACGTATTATAGGTTTATCGTTGTTCATTTTGAAAGCTCCAATATTACAAATAAATTATTCAAAAGGCATAAAAATTTCATTTCTAGTTGTTTGTGTGGTCGAGTTTCTGTCTGGTCTCCTGCGCGTGTACGTCTGAACTTGGAGGGTAATGCAAAATATAGTTTCAAAATTTTTACAATGGCTAAGAAGAACGTATTTTCCTCGCCATACTTATCAACAGCTATAAAAATTAACAACGTTTTCATCAATAACACAGCCTACTCTTACCCTGTCCACATTGATGCAATAAATGGAATTACTTATTTTCAGATTGACTCAATCTTTCAACACAAATACATTTGTTTCCTAATCGTCAATTGCTGCATCTTTGTAATTTTCCTGGGAACCTTCATCATTCTTCCTTGTGTAGAACTGTTACATCCTTACGCATTTATTGGAACATTGGAAATTGGATCTTGTCTATACCTTGGAGTTTGTGCTTCAATGCACTGTGGTATGTATCTACTCACAGCTTTGGATGTCGGAGTGGTCAAGTGTGTGAATTCCTTATTCGAGTACGAAAATCGAGAATTTCCGCAGCTTCATTCTCCTCTTACTCCTTTTCTGGGCATAGCGATCCTTGAAATTCACCTTCTGATGTTCTTAATATCAGCAACATTTCCTGTAATTGCCATACTTGCAAATTTAGACCCGTTATATTTCATTTTTAAATTAGTATTTGACGATTACCAGAATCAAGTCATAGTTTTACTTACGTTTGTAACACGAGTGTTTCTATTTTATGTAACTGTTTTCAAATTTACGAAGTTTGTCTGCGTTGCTATTATATTTTATATTGGAAAGATTTTAACGGAAGGGGCATGCTTAAATGCGCTGATCAAAAATCAGCCGCAATTTAGTGTCCACGAACTTCTCGAAAAATACACTCAACTTGAAATAATCATAAAACATGGCGAGTTTCATATCAAATACGCTATTTTCATAATAATGTCAGCGTTAAAATTTATGGGAGTTTCGTTAGTATGGCTTTGTTTTAAGTGTTGGCAATACATGCCGTTGTACCTAAGGTTTTTCTTCGCATTCCCAACTATAATTTTAATCGTGATGCTAGGAATTATTTTACACATGCTGACTTCCTTAAATGTAAATAGTTATCAATTGGTAAGCACTAAACAAAAATGTTACGCACGCTCAAAGTATAGAAAAGGCACAGAATATTTTTATTATTTAAAATGGATATCTAAGAGAGCGTTCATGATTCGATTTGGGGACTTTTATGCTCTGAGTAAAGGAACCACAAGGGAATTTTTTCGTGTTTTCATGTCGAATGTAACCAATCAATGCACTTCTTATCTTACAAGTAGAGATTTTATAATTCTACTTTTTGCGGTCTCCATGAGTTTGTTGTAGAGACGGTGGACTCTGCAATACCCAAACTAAAGACAATAATGAAAATAGTGTTTGAAAGTTGATATCAGTACTTATTGTATTGTTGTGGTAGTAAGTATTGTTATAAAAGTTATAAATATAGTTTGTACTTGAGCCTTTCAAATTAATTATAACGAAGCGTGAGTCGTCGATCTATCAAGTGGATCAGCACAGTATGATTTTTGAAATTCTGAGGCCGCAAAATATTATTAGACCCATAAGGTTCAAATTATTGTGGTTGCTTTGCTCTCACTATAAACTTTTACTTCAATCCGGTGTAACAATTAATAGGTATGATCTCATCAGAGTTTATAATGAACATTTAAAGTAAAAAATGTATGATGAATTATTAAATTATTCAACTACGCTGTTGAAAATTTTAATAAATGCTTATGATGTGCAATCAAATCAAAATATTATCAAAATCAGCATTACAAAACGATGAATGTGTGGAATTTTTAAAATCTTTTCAAAATACATTTTTTAAATGTCTTCTTTTGTGAAGAAATCAAAATGGACATGCGTATATTTACTGAATGGGTATCCCATTTTCATGCAAATTATTGTATGCCGCAAAAAGCGAACATAATTTTTTTATGCTAAATAAGCAAAACAGTATGCTGCATACGTATGGAGTTAATCAAATTCCAGCCAGCTAATTCTAGTACCCCATACATGTGAATTTGTGAATCTTCATTTATTTACGTGTTTGAATGTAAAAAAGTGTATAATAGACTGATAAAATTTGTTACGATAAATATGGATTTTCTATTAAAAGTTCTCCAGCAAAATAAACAATATGAACGAATTGTTGTTGACCACATGTTATTTTGTCATCCTGTGATCTAGCTCCTACTAGATTTCAACTGGATGTACCTAAAACGATTAATATTTAAAATGAATGATACCCTTGCAAGTATAAATACTCCGTACGGAGCTTAGATTAGTGTCATAAGTCAATCAAACAACACAAACTTTCTTCACTAAAAATCTTCGATTTCTTGGAACATAAAAAAATGGCAAAATTCGCGGGAATTTTCCTTCTTGCCTTGGTGGCTATTACTGGAATGGCCGTAGCCTCTCCCACTGGTGAAGGCGATGGTTCTCCTGATAGCTGTAAGTCTTTACATCCTCGGTTAGCAATAAGTACTTATTAGAAATTATACATAGTATGACCTCTAATATTTTATATGATTTATAGGATTCTTCTGGCTCTTCCCCGGTGCCATGCCTTGGATCCCCATCAACATCCCAACTCAACCACCAGCAGCAACCCAAACTACCGCCGGAGCGACTACTGCAGCTGGAGGTTCCACGGAAGCCACCACTGCAAGCACCGCCGGCGGCGGCCGTTAAGTTTCGTTTGTTAAGGTCTTATGGGAAGCTCCAATTCTATTGCATTTCAATCTATTTATTTAATACTTTAAATGGATTTCGGTTGACATTAAAATTACCACGAACAATAAAGTTTCATTGATGGCATCAACAAATACTTGTTAAGAAATTTTTCAAAATTGTTACCGAAAATCTCCAATTTATTTAAGGAAGATTATAAATTGAACTCATGATTACAACAAAGTTTATTAAATCGCCTTTTGCAATACATTTCCGATGGATAATGATAATGACAAACATGAATTCACAGAAAATTAACCATTTTTATCTATAGCATAAACACTGTGATTGTCAAAATTTTGTGTTTCTTTGTAAGTTGAAACAGCTTTAATTCTTAGGCTGGGTGAAACCGCAAGATGTAATGATTTTAATGATCAGTATTTGGTCGTTTCTGAATCCATGCCTTAATTTTGGGCAATCTAAGGACATGATCCCTCAAACTTATGAGTTTAGAATAGTTGCCAACTAACCCAGCATGATGACCTTCAAAGTAATCAAGAAAGTGTGCAAGACGAATATCAAACCAAGTAATTTTTTTTCCAAACACGTAAGGACCATCTGGATTCCCTTTCAGTATATTCTCAAACTTTTCAAAATATTTGGGAACTGTTTCCTCGCGGAACTTTTTAGTCAGTTCGGCTTTCTTTGTTTCATCTGGTTCAATCAAAAGCACTCGCCATGCTAAAAATTCAAATTTCGTGTTAACTTTTTCGTAATTCATTAAGTAAATATAAATACTCATTTCCAGTGCTTTTTAGAATACCTGCTTGGAGCTCATCTAAGGCATCCGAATACTCATCAATTTTAGATGATTCCCACTCACCATCTCCACAAACGCCAAACTTTTTTCCAAGATAGCGCAGGATCGAGTTTGATTGGTACAACATCTTGTCATTTACTTGCAATGCCGGAAGCTGCTCCCATTGATATTCTGGAAACAAATTAAGAGATATTTTTAGTCTTATTGAAAATCGGCGCTCATCGATTTTTTTCATGATTTTATTTGTTAGGATCATTGTAGTGAATCGAAGATATTTTTGTTTGTAAAATGGAAAAGCAAAACATTATTTTTAGCTGAAATTGTGATTCTAAAACATTTTTTGTTGAAATGAAATGCATCAATTCGGCTCTCTGCACTCGTCCTCTTTTTTGCACAACCTACATGCTCATGCTAATAAAGAGTAGTGATAGTGATGATTAAGGATCATTGTGGAAAAAAATTAAAAACATGATGCATGATCATGTTCATCATGAATCATGATCGTCCTATTCCTCTTATCCTACACCACCTATTTTGTCGTGAAGATTAAGAATGATCAGTTCGTTTCAGATGCAATGCAGCAAATAATGGATATTGCAACATAGCAATATAGCTGTAGCGACGTAGCTGAAAAATGGCTAAAGACCAGAGAGTTGTTCTCAGAATGCTGTTTTAATGTCTCTCAAGTTCCGTTTAACAATGCAACTTGGTGTATATGTCCCCAATTTTTTGGAAATCTGATTTCATAGGGTGAAAGAGCATGTCAAGAAGCAT
>JAHZMX010005691.1:0-13864 GCA_027743895.1 Seira musarum
CTGTAAAACTACCTGCATTCAAAGAATAGAGGTAGTAAGAATTCTTTGGTTTCCTCATTCTGAATCAATAATTTCAATTTCGATATATGACTGATATTTTTTTCCTAATAAAAAATACTCATAAACACTCCATTAGTCAAAATTAGAATGCCAAGCCATTTTTTATGTAACGTTTTACACAATTTTGTTTGGAAATTTTTACAGGTGAAAGTTTTCCATGTGTCTAGGAAAAAAAATTAAAATGTTTTCGACCATCGTAGAAAAAAGCATCCATAGGGAGATAGGACATTTTCTCTTAATAAAAAAGCCAATACGGATATCTTTGCTGTAAACTAGAATTGCTCTATGTTCATAATTTTTAGAGATATCTCGGGTTATGACGCATCCGAATACGCAAATATTTCTTTTTGTTGTTTCATTTTCCACGAAAACAAAACTGATTAATAAGGTGTTCTCAGAAATGTAATGTTTCATTTAAATAAAATAAAATCAAGTCTTCTAGGCTATCATGAAAAAACAGAAGCATTTGCAGAATAATATCATCAATCCCAAAACCACGTAATATAGGCTTTAATATTGCTTTTCACTTTTGCATACTGCTGACGCTGCAAGTCCAAATGAATTAAGTACATATCTACCTATGCATGGCTGGGGCATATCAAGACAAGACGGTCAGTCTATCTGTCGTCAGTGAAGCCTCTACTTCTATATCCCAGGTTTCCATCAGTTCAGGTACGAAACTTACATTACTTTTCATACTACCTGGATTTTGGGAAGAGGGAAAGCAGTAGATGTTGCAAAGGACATTATGGGCGGATCTTGAAAACTCGAATTTCAAATTTTCAAAGCCAATAAAATCCCATTTTACATTTTACCTGCGCATATAAATGGAGAAATCATTTTTGCTGATGTCACGCAGTATTTTGTACACTTGTCCATCAAACTTGGTAATTGTAAATCAATCGTCAAGCTTTCTCAATTTTCGACGAGACGGAGAGAAGAATTGCAGACCTTCCGTATTTGTGGCGTACGTATAACATTATCACATTTCATGCATACCTAAGCATATGTAAATTCCATTTTCGGACTTTGGACTGCAATGCAATCGCATCTCTGTGGTGGTATAGCTAGCTTCTAGCTCTAGCTTACTTTTCCTCTCTGTCTGTAGTCATTTACAAACAATCCAACCGACCGAAAGACTGACTTCGTGTTCGTACCTGATGGACTTGGACTCGACTCGAATATCACAATCGCATACAGCAGATTGTTAGATCATGTCAAGTGGAAGTGGTGTGGAAGCACACTTGACATGACAATTTCTTTTCGTCCTGCGCAAAACCATTTTAGTCTAAGAAAGTTTGAAGTGAGATGTGTTTGTAATTTTTCGATTGTTGTCCACAATTTAATTTGATAGAGTCCAGTCGAGTTATAAGCTTTAGTCATCTGATTTGATTTGTGTTTCCATAATATGCAAAGTCGTACGAGAAAATTTTTATCTATCAAAATTCAGTTTTGAATCTGAAGGTAAGGATGCAAAACAATAACAGTTGATAGATGATCTATCAATCAAAATTGAATTGTTGATAGATTTTTTTCAATTTCTTTTTGAATATTATTGTTTTTATGGTCTTTGTCAAAAATTTTTGAACCGGTTTGCGAAAACCATTGATGATTGGCAGTTATAATTTACGAATTAGATCTCTTGATAGTTTTTCAACTGTTTTTTTTTGTTCTGATATTTTAAAGTGACTTAATCAGTTCGTTCGGAAAGATGAACGACATATTTGGGAAGAAGGGTGAAGGAAGTAAAGGAGGCTATCATCGTGGTAGGCGCAACCGTGGCGGTGGTGGGTTTGATTATAATACCAGTGGTGGTAATGGAGGTGGAGCATTTAGTGGATTGGATGAATGGACCAGTCCTAAGATTTTTAGGACGCAGGGGCATGACAGGTTCGCTACAAATGACTTTGGTTGTTTTGTGATATGCATTGTAGGAGAAAATTTTATTTTAAAATAATTTATATTTTGAATATAGGCTTCCGGTAGGCCCTATATTTGACTTCAGAAGATTGCTCACCTTCCTCAAAATGGATCCGAACGACGTGCTCCTTTTCATTAATCCGATCAAAGATGACTGGAAGAATTTACTTGAGTCCGAGGAGCTCAGCGGGGATAAGCTGGTTGTTGCTATTCAAGTCTTTGGGGAGAAGATCTGTGCTGGAGAGGGCCTTCCACAACTTCAGGTCACCGCTGTAAATGCTTGTTTCAGTGCAAAAGTTACGTCGAAGATGGAAGATCTCGTCTCAAAGATCATGTGCAACATGACCCTGTCCTCCGAAGGAGCCAAGAGGTAAGAACGGAAATAAATTAATAAAGTACATGCAATGCGAGAGTTGAATTTCAAATATAAAATATGTCTGTGTGGTTTCTTGATTTGCAGTAATTTCGATTACGAAGTGGACACCTCCCCTATGAATGTCCTGAAGAACTTGTATGAACTCTGCCATTTTGTAATGAAGACGATGCCAAGCAGTGGAGTAGATTACTTCCAGGCAGTGATTTCAAAAGCGATTGGATGCGTGGCAGTTAAGGATTCAACTTCGAATCTACTATTCAAATTTAAGGCACTCGGGGACCAAATCAATGCACTAACGACAAAGAACAAGGAAGCAAAGGAAGGAAAGAAGCAGTATCGCCCGTTCAATGAAATCGATTTAGCTGAGTTTGATGGTGAAACGCCTCCAGATAACTTTAAAGACTTAGAGACTATACCAACGGTGGAGGAGCTTCGTCAAGCTCATGGAGCTTATATCCGACCAAATAAACCAACCGGTGCCTATTTAGACTGTAATCACTACTTGGACGTCCAGTTTCGACTCCTGAGAGAGGATTTTGTCAAACCACTTCGGGAAGGAGTTCGAAAGTTTTTGAAGGATCCGGATGCGTACATTATAGGTAAAGTTTGAAATTAGTTAACATTTTTAAAAAATTATTGGAAGATATTAAGAGGACCCTTATTTTTTTCCAGGAACCAAGAGAATGCCTTTGGGTGAGGGCCGCCTGTATACGAATGTCAAGATTGTCAAAGTCGTGAAGGAAAAGGAAACAGTTGTTTACAAATTACAGCTTCCTGAAGCCACCTTTTCGAGAGTAAATTGGGATAGGACTAGAAGGCTGATGACTGGTTCCTTGGTTCTCCTTACCACAATTGAGAATTGTTTTGAACCCGGTTTCACCTATTTTGGAGTCATATTTAGTCATGAAGTTCCCGAGTTGATCAAAGGAATCGTCTCAGTCTCATGGGAGGGCAGTCCACCAGCATATCACGAGGGTAGAACGTACTTAATGTTCGAATCTGAAGTCTACCTGGAAGCATACCGCCACACTCTTGACACGTTGAAGAATCTGGAGTTGGAGATATTTCCCATGAAGAAATTCATTGTTGATGCAACTAATGAGGTGGATTATCCAGCATATCTTAAGAATGCCAAGAGTCCTTTGATGTTGAAAACCGCTGATGGTTGTTTCGTGAATGTCTCACATGATGATGAGGCTTCGTGGCCTACGGAAGAAGATTTTGGATTTGATGAAAATCAATTGCGGGCTTTTCGAGCTGCTGTTACAAAGGAATTTTCAATTATTCAGGGACCAGTAAGTGCAGTGATCAAGAGGTGTCAAAACATAAAATGTTGTATTTTTAAATGTTATAAAGATTATCATTGGTATTTTATTGCAGCCTGGAACTGGAAAGACCTTTCTAGGACTCAAGGTAGCTGAAACATTACTCAATAACTCAGACTTGGTGGGAGGACCAATCACAGTGGTTTGCTACACAAACCACGCCTTGGATCAATTTTTGGAAGGTGTTCTTCTATATTATGAGCGTGAAAGAAAACAACCAGAAATTATCCGGATCGGAGGTCGTTGTAAGTCGGAGGCTTTGGCAGACCACTCGCTGAGGAATGTTCGGAACCGCTTTCGTCGAAACAGAGAACTTCCAAAGCTCCGCAATGACTGCGAGTCTTCAGTCAGACAAAGAGTTTATAGGTACGAGAGGGAAAGATCCACTAAAATGGATGAAATTACCGGTTTACAAGATCTTCGAGGTAAGAAATGACAAAGATCAAATATCAGCCGTCCTTATTTTACTCTTTGACTTGACCTGTCATTTCCTTCTGCTCTTTCTATAGGTATTGTGGATTTTGAAAGCTTGAGCGTGTGGCGTGAGCTCCGAGACGAGTATCCGCAAGTCCTTTGGGAGCGTTTTAGGGATGTTGCCTGGTTTGGTATTGAGAACAAAAAATTGGAGGACTCTTCCTTTGACGAAAAAATTTTCGCCGCTAAAATGTTTAAGGTACGGGAATTCCCCAAAGATGCCACTCAAGCGAAGCTGGAATTGGGAGTGAAGCGGATCACGTTGTCCACTTCCGAGGATGCTCCAATGGAAACTGATGTGGAGGAGGAAGAACTCGATGAATATGAAGACTATATGTATGCTTACGATGACGATCCATATCTGGACGAAATATTTCTGGAGGCCCGGTTCGGAGGTGACCGCCTAAGTTATTTCCCTGGCTATTCCGTTAAAGCGTGTGGAACTCTTGTGTCTACTTTGAACCATTTCCTTGCGAGATCTTCGGAAAACCCAAAAACTTTCGCCGAGGAATGGGATTTGGAATGGGAGTGGGACAATGTTGCTTCAACTCCAGAAATGGCCCTGACTGTTCTCAAGAATCGGAAGAGTTTGTTAACAGAAATATTCCGTCTTCGCAAGGAGCAGTTAATTGATCTGCCGAACGTCAGAGAGTTATTGAACAGAATCAGGAACGAACCCGACACCATGGATTTCGATGAATTGCAAATAGACGAGCGCTGGGCTCTCTTATTTGCTGTTGCAGAACGAGCCAGCATTTTGACGGCGGAGAAGATTGCGGAATTGGAAAAATATTTGACGGACGCCCAGCGGGAGTTGAGAGATATTTTGCAATTAAAAGATGGACTACTGCTTCAATGCTGCAAAGTGGTGGGGCTTACAACTACTGGAGCTGCAAAAAATAATGGTCTGCTGAAGATGATTGGATCAAAAATTGTGATCGTTGAGGAGGCTGCGGAAGTGTTTGAAGCACATATTGTGACTTGTATCACCAAACATTGTGAACAGCTCATATTAATTGGTAAGACCCGAAATTCAGATCATTCTGATGCTTTCATGTCTCCAACAATGACATCCTCTGATTTCTTTTTATAGGTGACCACCGCCAACTTCGACCCAGTCCAACGGTGTTTGAACTTGCAAGAATGTACAATCTGGATTTGTCCCTCTTTGAAAGAATGATAAACAACAAGCTTCATTGTTACCAACTGAAGGTGCGATGTTTGAATAATATGAATACATAATTTAATTTAATATCGGCTGGTGATCATTTATAATTCAGCCACATTTATTCATTTCATGGAATTATAGACTCAGCATAGAATGAGACCCGACATTTCTGATTTAGTCACGGGAACTATATACGCGGACCTGGAGAACCACGAGAGTGTCAAGCAATACCCAGATGTACTGGGAATAACGAAAAACGTGTTCTTCGTCACTCATTCCGAGAAGGAAAATGCTGTGCGTAATCTCGTGTCTATTTGACTTTAAAAGTTTATGCATGCGGCGAAGTTTTTAAATTAAGTTTAATTTTTTTAGGAAAATGATTCGACGAGCAAATCGAATGTCCACGAAGCAAAATTCATTGCAGCCCTCGCACGTCATCTCATTCTCCAGGGCTACAAACCAAATAGGATCACCGTATTAACAATGTACACCGGTCAAATGCTGGAATTGAGACAGAAAATGAACGCTCTGGATAGTTGCAGGGGGATACGAGTGACCTGTCCGTCTCCCGGGCCAAGTGAGTCATTTAAATTTTTGCTGTTTTGTGGAGCACTCTATTCAATTTTAACTGCATAACGGATTATTTGAATTGTAGGCATGGACTCTACGTCATTGGAAACATTGAGCTGCTGGAAGAGAAAAGTAAGACTTGGAGGTTAATCAAGCAGAAACTTGTGGAAAGGGAACAAATTGGAGACGCGTTGGAAATTGAGTGCCAAATCCATCAAACCAGAGCAAAAGTTCGATGTAGTGAGGATTTTAGAAAGTTTTCAGCTGAAGGTGGGTGCATGGAAATGTGTGATGGGACGTTACGATGCGGTCACAGATGCCCGATGGTTTGTCATGTCGTAGACAGAGTAAGTTTAATTCATTCTGCACTTTATTGCCCATGCCACTTAGCATTAGAAATTCCAGTGTTGTTGTGAATTTCTGAATGAAATTAATTTCTGGTTTCGTTTGTCAAAAGGAACATGTAGAATTTCAGTGCCCAGAACCGTGCCCGTTGCGTTGCCCCAACAACTCGCATCCATGTAAAGGAAGTTGTTCTGAAGATTGTCCGGAATGTGACATCCCAGTTGAACAGACTCTTATTTGCGGACACACCACCTTTGTTCCATGCTGCCTAATGGGGACTCCTGACTTGCTTTGCAACGAAGTTGTCGAGAAAAAGCTTCCCTGCGGTCACACTGAAACTATGGCATGCTACGTCAATGAAAGAGGTAAGACTAGGTTTCTGGCTACAGTTGTGTCAAGGTTCAGTTGAGGAATGCAATTAATGTTTAACAAAATCTAAATAAAATCACGTGTTTTTAACACTTTTTTATTCCAGATTACCAGTGCAAGGTTAAGGTCCAAAAGAAGCTTCTATGTACCCACGAGAAGACCGTGGCATGTTATGTGGATCCACTAACGATTCGTTGTAAGGTCATGAACCCGATTGATTTACCTTGCGGACATTCACAAATTGATGAATGCGGAAAGGATCCGAAATTGGTGATTTGCGATGTCGAAGTGGTCAAGAAATTCTCAAAGTGTGGACACGAGGTAAGTTATTCAAGTCCCAGAATATTATTAATTAACTATTCTAGTGTCTAAATAATTAATTTCCTAAATATTACTAGACAAAAGTGAAGTGCTCCTCTCCACTGGCCCCATTCTGCAGTAAAGAGTGTGAGCTTGAGCATCACGGGGAAGAAGACGAAGAAAGCCAGAAAGTGAGAGACAAATGGATTAAAAAGTTGAGCGACAATGTCAAGTCCTCAATTAAGATTGTTTTTCCTGAATTGCGAGCCAAAATTCTGGAGAAATTGTTGAACGAGGAATGTCCCGTCGGAAGTTTAGATTTTATCGCCAACTCTGCGACTGATGCCGCTGTGGAACTAGTTACTCTTCGAAACAGTGGGAAATTACTGAAACCGGAGTACGAAAAAGCGGTTCATTTCTTCCAAAACACGTTCAACAGGATAATGAGTCGACTTCCGTTGAACAATGAAGACGTCGCCAAGTTGAACGATGAGCTTGATAGAGTTGACTATTTCAAGCAGTTGATGATTCGTCGTTCCTTTGCCGCATGTAACGAAGACAATCCGGACCCGTACCTAAAGTACTTAGAGGCCGAGGAGTTGCTTTTGTCTAAATTGTGGTGTCCATGGGATTCAACTCGAGAGAGAAAATTCCTCAAATGCCTGAAGGTTTGTTCACTAATGCACAGTCATAAATTTTGTAGTGTGCTCTCGCCAAAGTCAAATTAACTTTTACTTTTTGTTTTTCACTAAAAGGAACTGGACGAGTTTCTATCATGTGAACGAGGGGTCACCGTTCGAGAAAAATATGAAATTCCGCAAACTGTTCGAGAGTGTGGAGCTCCGGTGGAAAAGAGCAAAAGCAAAGAAAATGGAACATCTCAGCAACCAGAAGACAAATTAGGAGCCTCCGAAGAGATTGATGCTCAGTTGCTTCCATAATTTATTACTATGTCTTCTTTCATTAATAGGCTAAGTAGTTTTATGAAATTTGCTGATAAATAATTAATTACAGCTGAATGAAATTTATTTAGTTACATGGAACATTTAAGTTCCAGATCGCATTTACTCAAATGTACAAGAGGGAACAGACTATTTGTCTAGTCGATGTATGAAATTAATTTATGAAATGCCAAATTGTCCTCGTGTAATGTAATTGTATAGAATACAATTATAACAATAAAGTTTGTGAAGAGGAATTTGTTGATTTAGATAATATAATAGTATTGCGTACTTTTTTTTGTCATAATCGTCATCATCCTTTGGAACTCAATTTTTCATTGTTTTACCCAAAGACTACTCACGCTTTAATTTGCTGGCCGCTAGACCTCACAAGAGTTTATGGGATAAATAGAGTGAAAAAGCAAAGCTTCCTAAATTGAATTTTTGTTTTCAATAAATATTTTCGCTGCAACAAACAATTTTAATTTAAGAAATAATTTCTGAATGTACACGTACAGATATTTTAAAGGTAAGTAAAAACAGGAAGACCTTTGATTTTGAACGCCCAAATATGTATTTCAATAATTTTGCTAATGCTTATCATGTCGCACACATTGTCACACTACATGTTATGTTATAGATTAAGATCAATCTGATTAATTTCTATCAAAATAATTTCCAGCAAGCTAAACTATTTGAAAGCTGTTTTCCCGTATGTTGTATTAAACTGGAAGGAAAATGTTATTGATTTCCTGTATAACAGCCACAGAATTTTCATGTCGCCTGTAATTGTACTCCTCAAGTTTTGTGTTCTGTGGGGCATGATGAGAATTTGATAATGAAAAATACGTGACATTAACCATTACCTTTTCTAGAAGAATTTTTCGAATCATTCCAAGTCGAAGTTCCCGTCAACTTCCCCTGTCTCCCTGTTAGCAACATGTTTTCTGAAAGCATTCCTCTAATCAAAAAATACACTTCCGCTGGTAATTCTACAAGCGATTGTACCTTCTATTGGGACGACCTCGAACAGAAATTAAAACTTCGAAAAGATCGTTCCCGAAGAAGGAAGCAAGCCTTCGTAGGACTTCAGTTTCATTTATTTTTCTCCTGCATTGTCATATTCCAATTTATTTACAATTTGACTACGAAAACCGTTATTCCATTTTCTCGAGTGAGTCAACTTATTTCGACTTACGCGATCGTAAATTTTTATATCACCCATGTGCCTTTAAGGGAATGCTACAAACATGACAAGGATATCGTGCTTTATGTCAACAGCCTCCTACAGTTTGATATCATGTACCCAGAGAGGGATCGTCCTCGGAGTTATTTCGAGTATTTCAAGCAACAATCGCTGTTATCGCAGTTCATCAATTTGTTCGGGATTGGAGTTTATTTTAGCACTTACATGCTTCCAGCCACTTATGTGTATGGTCTTCATTTCTGGAGTCCATGTAAACCGGGCCTGATAGGTACCTTCTCAAAAAGATTGACTGACCTTGATTTTTTGTCCTTTCATATCATTTGGTTCAGGACGTGTACAAAGTCTAAAGCGTGACTAGTATTTGTACTTACTAAAAAGAGTGCCCAAATAAAAATTCAGATTAAAAGTGTCCAAGGTTACGCAAATTATGTTAAAGAAAATAAAAAGCAGATACTTAATAAATGATTTTTTTTGTTTGAATTCAAGTTCATCGCAATCGAGAGTAAAAAAAGTAGTCATTGGGGCACTTTAAGATTAAAATAATATTTCAACTTACTTAAATATGTTATTCAATCACTTCATTCAATTTTAAATACTATAACAATACGTTCTATTACACATTAGGATATTTTCTACTGGAGGAATGCAGCGTTGGAGTCGGAGGCAACGAACTTCAATCAACCTCTCAGCTCCTCTACAAAATGCTCATTCTTGCGGTGAACCACTTTATCTGGCACTACGCATTTCAAATCATTCCGTTCGTCTTAGGAGTCCTGCAAGCCGCGAGTATCATTGCCCTTCGGGAAAACATTCAATTGTTCTGGAGGTGCTATTCAGGAAACCGCCTTCGCCATGTCGACCTCGTAAAAATGTACAGGCAAATCCAATTGCTAGCACGCTTCGGAAACATCATTTCCCAGCGGCGTATCCTCACAAGCGTCATCATTGTCATCATCAGTGGTCAAACGCTGTTTACAACGACGCTTATCAGCGTTGACATGTCATCGGGGAGTACACACACGGAAAGTGTCATGATCTTCTTCATTTCTCTGGTTGGAGCTACGGACTGCACTTTGGCAATCATGTTCTGCCTAGGGGGAATGGCTGCTGTATATCACGAATCGAGGTTAACATTGGAGAAAATGAAAAAGGGGTTGATGAATGAGGGGATCGGTGAGAAGAGGAGGAAGAAACAAAAATTTATTGCTTCGTGTGAATTAATTAAAATTAGATTTGGATCTTTTAATTTTGTTGATGAAAAAACGCCTTTGACGAGTATTGATTTCGCGAATGCGATGACCGTGAATTTGTTGCTTTTGATGTAAAATTAGTAGCAAGTGGCAATCGATACGATAATATCGGCTATATTGTTTAACAAAACAACAACAAAAAAAACACTTTATTGAAGGTTTAAGGGCACAGTAAAAAATATATAAAAAATCGCATTGAAGCTTTGAAAAGTAAATACCGAATTCATAAAAGTAGAAACAAAACAAATCAGTTTCAAAAATTACAACTAAAGCTCCAAATCGAAGCAAGTTATCATTTGATAAACCTAATTTAATAAGCTAAAAGCTTAATAATAAAAATTCATTAAAACTACAAACTTTCACGGCATCACAGCACATTTCAAAACTTGGAGGTTCCACATCCAACTTACTATTATACAAATGAATATACAATTAAATCTAACAACAGCAAGAAATGAAATCATTTAAAATAATCAATAACAAGCAACTCTGTCTTTGTTCAAACCCAATGACAAGATGCACTATAAATATTTTTCTGAATCTAAAATAAAGCGTTTATTTTTATTACAAACTTATAAAAGTAGTGAATTCGATTTGAATAATACGTCTAATTAATTTTTGATTGATCAATTGATCATATAAAGGAGTTTGAGTTTATACACTTAAACTGAAACATGAAGGCATTTATATGATAAAAATCGAAATGTTCGTTGTGGGGTTGTTTGTTGGTGGAACAAAATAAACTTTACCATGGGTGGTCTGGTCGGTGGTAGTTTCGATTTTTTCTCCAGTGGGGATAATCGGTATCGGTGAGATTCGCAGAGTTTCAGTTTGACTCGTGATTGGTGCATCAGAAGAAGTCTTGGTCTTGATTGTAGGCGTTCGGTCGGTAGTCAAAACTCGTTTGCATCCATGGACCTGGTCTCCTCTTCTATTACATTTAAATAGTGCATGTTGGGGGTAGATGTTTCAGGGCGATTTAGAAACTCTAGTACTCTAGATGCGCGATTGTCTTTTGGTAGTTGTTGTAAATACTTTCTGAATCTGCGGATTAAATACATTTGGAAATATTAACTGACGTTTTTAAATAAATATTGTTTACGATTTGGTACATGACGGGAAATCACTCAAAAAATATAAGCAACTTACAGGCGAACTTCCTCCTTCGTCCATGCCGTAAGCGGGACGTGTTTGAAGGTGCCATCAGGAGCGAGTTGGGCTTCCACTAATTAAAGAACCACAAAAATTGATTAAAATATCCATAGCAAATTATCTTTCACACAGTACACAAGTGTCTTATAATGCGTGCATAACGTACTCTGAGATAATTCCTTATCCAATTTTTCCCGTTTAGGGCAATCAAAATGATCAGCAGCTTCCTCTGCAGTTCGAAAGTATGTTTCACAATCTAATTGACATTGATAGAAACCAGATTTTGCCCTTCTCGCCCTAGAAAACATAAATATTAATTTACAGTACGCCCAGAGCAGGTCTTAACTAATGACTAAATTGGATATGGAATTTACCTATCGAAACCCTGGGGCTTGTTTTGCGAATCTTTAAATATAACGCCTCCACCACTGGATAAACCGGAGTCCTTCGTAATAAAGGAGGATGACGACCCTTTCCAGTCTTTCTGGTTCTCCATATTACAAATAACACTAGATCAGTAAAAACTATTGATATTTTGTGATAATGTTTGTGTAGCTTTGAATGATATTTGTGAATTTATACTGACATTAAACTTTTAAACACTAACAAAGATTCAATGTAGGGTTAAAAAATAATTATCTTGTCTGGATGACATGCTGCTTGTGAGGAAAATTCGTTTTTAATTTTTTAATTTCACTGCAAACCGCATTTTTCTTTGTGCACGTTTTCGATGTTGATAAATGATCGAGCTCATCACCAGCTGAAATATGTAAATTAGTTAAAGAAAAACAGTTGAAGATGAGTGAGGTGAAGAGGTAAAAGGCTCCACTCTGATCTGACTGCGACTCGAGTCGAGCTCGAGTTTCTGCTATTATGCTCAACAGACTTTGTTTTACCTTTTCTTTTGCTTGGCTTGCGCTTGGCTCTTGGCATATCCTGTCCTGTCTTGTCTTTGCTTAGGTCCGGATCAGACCAAACTCGAACAACTTCAGTCCGAAGTCTACATCATTTGGAAGAATACCAATACATACATAATTATTGCATCACCCGTACCTAGACGTAAAGGGGTGATAATTTTCACTAGGGACAAGTGACAAAAAACCTTGTCATGCTATGTTAACTCTGCATATATTTATTTGTGTGAATTAACCGATTATTTAGGTGCATAAAAAATGCATTGCAAATAATGCAAATACAAAAATGTGTTATGACGACGCACCATAACACACTTACATTATTATATGTACATGTACCTTTTCGAAACGAAATGTGGTGCAGATAAGCCTCAGTTTGTATTAGGGATATGAGTAAATCTAGGCATTTATGGAATCCAACCAATAATGTTCCATCATTTTACTTTATTGGTTGGCTCCGGCTCCAACTCCAAACCAAGCCCCAGGCATGTAACGAGGTTTTGGGGTGAAGGAGGATTTGAAGTAGGAAGATTAATGTTTTGCTATCATTCGCTTTCTTCATAATTGACAGTTGTTTGTGACTTTGTACTAATATTGGAGAAACCATGAAAACAAAATAAAAAATGTAACCCAGGAAATACCAGGAAAATGGACATGGAGGGGAGGGGAAATGAAAGAGAATTACCTATTCCGTGTTGAATTTAATTGAGACTGTGGCACATTTTCCTATATTTAGTCAGTATTTAATTGCAAGAGTATTTTAGAAAAAAATTTGCTTGGCATTAGATGTTCGACTTTCCCAAACATACCTCTTACATGTACAGAGTCTTCCTCCGTAGCTTCTCGGCGAGACCTTGGTTCTAGGCGCAGCCAAGTTCGCGCAGGTGGCAGTTACTACTAAAAACAATGGTACCTGCTTCCCTGCTCTACATACACCACTGTGTTGTGTATTCTTGGAATTGTTGGAATGTACTGGACGCAAATATGATATACAATAACACAGGAGTGTATCAAGAGAGCGGAAAGCAGGTCCCATTGAACAAACGAGGGCCTCGACGAGAAGTTAGCCGTGAAGCAACTGTAATTGCAAAAATTTTGGCCTGATGCGGATTTTACAGAGTCCGAAGAATTCACCGGGGCGAAATGAATCTTACAAACTAGTGAAAATTTCCATATTTTATGCCAGAACGAATTTAAAAAAAAATATTCACGATACACGATCTTTTAAAGTTCTGTATTGTTTTCAAGGAATTTTATTCATGCGACCACATAAAACAAAACAAAAAGCAACAATATATAATAATAATAATGAAATAATGAACTACACGTTTCCATTACGACGAACAAGGTTGTTTTACCTACTTTTTTGCCTATTAAAGGTCATAAACTTATATTCAGGTTCTTACAAGCTGACTATTTTCAATTGCCAATAATCAATTTATCATTCATTTCTTAACTGTATATATTCAAGTTTCCTGATTCCTTCCACTTAA
>JAHZMX010005692.1:0-33269 GCA_027743895.1 Seira musarum
CGGTCTCTAATTAACGCCGGGTTTTCAGGGTCAAAATTTGAAAATTCCGCCGGGGCGATAAATAGAGAAAATACGGTAAAAGGAAAGTGAAAGTTTCATGATATGAGATTACCTATGCGTAATGCATAATAATTCATGTTGGATCTGGAATGGAAAGCTAATTGTTATCCAATATATATTGTGTAAATGGCAGATGGAAGTAATGAATAATTAATTTAGACAAGGTTGTAGTCCTGTGTTTCGACTTCAGACGCGATCTATACCTCTTGGTCCGCATATAAAGTTAAGCTAATCATAAGCCCGTCACCATGTTATGGATTGAATTTGAATGCACAGATGTGGAATGCAGAAACCGGAAATTATTCTTTCAATTCCCCGTCCATTTGATTGTGAGTGTAATGTTCGTGTTACGCTAAGGGTGAACGGAAATTTTCCTTATGGGCAAAGCCATTTTGCAAAAATAATTTTGCCAGGTTTGGAATCGAACCAAAGTCCAAGCCATTAAATGAAAGTATTAAGTTCTAAACTGTAACCATATGACCACAAAAATATTGCCCATAAGGAAAATTTCCGTACACCCTTAGCGTAACACGAACATTAACAGTCTCATGAAGTGCCATTTTATTGAAAAAACCACTCACAATTCCTCATCTACTCACAATCACAGCAACACATTCCATCACATATTCTCATTGTCAGTTCATATTCTTCAGAGTTGGTGATTTTCATGAAAAAGTGTGAAAAGGTCTCATTCATAAACGCATTTACTTTACAAAGAAGAAGCTTTACTTTGTTCACCCAGCTAAACTTTTTCTTCATGTATTCTTCTTACTTTGTCGGAATGCCCCACTTTATCCCTACTCCAAGTGGAGGTAAACATTTTCCTTTGTCTGTGATGAACCGCAACTGATGAGGTGTTATTGTTCTTGTTCAGAACTGATCTCATCGAAATATTTATTTAATACATTTTTAATTTATGATTGTGGTTCGTGATTAAGATGATGAGCCGCTTGGCCTACGATGGAGCCGGTATTTCCCCAGAAACATTCCAGCACATTTTGAAGGAGAGGTTGCTGGAAAGGAAGGAGAAAAGGAAGGCACACCTCCAAAAGAATATCCAACGGATTAATGAACTGAAATCAAAGGATGGGATTGATCCTCTCGATCAATTTCCGAAGGAGGTGATTACCAAATTTACAAAAACTAATTTTAAAATTAAAGTTGTTCATGTCAAAATGTCAATCTCATTTTCGTTTCATTTCTAATTAGATTTGGGATATAATCCTAAAAGAACTTGGACCGTCTGATCGTGGAAACATGTGGGAGATTCATCCCCTCTTCCAGGAGATCATGAAAAGCACTCGCATCCGTGACATCCTCTTTCCCCAGATCGTGTCCATGGAAGTACCCGAATTCTGGAAGACGAAATCCCACAAAAGAGGTTGTGGATGTTGCCGTTTCTTCGAGGAGAAACCAACGAGTCCCTTGGCTCGCCATCTTTTACTCCGCAAAGTGTCCAAAAGTATGCGTGATGCGATAGACAGCTGGTTCGAGGATAACCTTTTGAAAATGATGAGGACGGGAGAGACGCACAACTCTGATATTCCTTGTCTCTCTTTAAACGTCTTTCGGGACAAGGCTTTTTTGCAAAATGTGATCGCCAATTTCAGTGAAGGTGACTGAGTTTATCAAGTTATGATTTTGCTGATAAAATTGCGAGATAAAATTACTAATTAATGATTGCAATTTAAAAAAATAACTTAGGTAATCCACGTTTCTTCATGCGAGCTCTAGACATCACATTTTCAGCTGATTTCCCTTACTGTGAAATGGGCAATGGGGAACGCTTCTTTCAAGGGAATTTCAACCAATTCAAAGTAAACGTGACTACCCTCCTGGAAAAAATAGGTGATCAGATTCTCTATTTCCATTTCTTCGTTCCAAACGTCGACATTCTCGATCGAGGCGGGGTGGACCGTTCCGAAGTTTATTTGATTTTGCGGCAGTGGCTTACACAAATGCCAAACCTGAAGTGGCTAAGTTTCTACATTGGATTGATGTGGGGAGCAGGCTCAAGAAGTCGGGGGAGGAGGTGTGTGAATCGAGCAATCCAGGGTCATCCCTTCCCCAAGCTTGAGAAGCTGGAAAGGATATGCGTAAGGTTCGACGAAAATTGCCTTGAAGCATTCGACATTTTTGAAGCGGCGTTAGAGTCGAATAAGCATGTCTCAATGGTGAATATCAATGCAAATCCGGAGGCATTGCGGCTTTTGCCTCCTGCTTCTGTGAGATCTCTGACGCAGGTACGGTTTAAGTTGAACAAAAGTAGGAATACTGGAGGATGTGTGAATACAGTATGAAAATTATTGGAAATCTATGTGATTTAATTTAATTAATTTTTCTAATTTCCTGTGTTTTAGGTATCGTCGTTTACCCTATCTCAAGAAAATACTAGCGAATGCTTCAAAATGCCCGTCATCCAGGAATTGATTAACCTCCAGTGGCCACTGAAACGTCTGAGTCTCTCGGTCGATTTAGAGCACGGACCAATGAACTCCCTTTTCGAATTTCTGGAGAAATTCCCAACCCTGGAGGAACTTTCTGTTGAGATGGATTCCGTGAAAATTGAAAAGGATAGTGACATGGCCTTCCTCAAGCTCCCAAATCTTACCCGCTTGGAATTCACGTTTGATGCACATCTCAATTTTAACGCGAACATCCACTTCTTTTTCAGTTTACAGTTCCTAATTGAGTGTACAAAATTGAGGAAATTGTCTTGGGAAAATCGGTCCATTGAAGCATTTCCGGTGAAACGTCACATGAAAAACCATGAATGTCATGAGAGGATGATCAACTTCCGTGCCGGGTTTCGGGATCTACGATTCTCCAATATTTGGGATGTGTTCCCCTATTTGGAACATGTTCATTTGTCTCTTAGTGACGAGTCCATTTTTTATGAGGAGGAATGTCATAGGTTAGATAGGCTTTATTAAATACTGCCTTGTTCAATTTTTAAGTTTATTTGTTCATGAAAATTGTGAGAAATGAGGAGAAATGTAGTTCTGGATACTTCAAAGGCTACCATTTTCAAGTGTGATTGCCATGGTGATCACAAGCAAATATAATAGACTAGATAAGTTTAAGGGTTTTCCTTCCCAGAGTTCTTGGAGAAGCAAATAAATATTTTCATGTCTTTTGGACAAAAACAAATCATGTTCCCTTCTTCTGTGTACCTGTTACCTGTCCATGTAAGTATTTAAGAATGTGATTAGTGTTTATTAGAATTCTGATTCAATTAATAAGAACTATTTTCTGGATGCCATCAACATATTACTACAAAATAAGAATAAATTCAATGCAATTAAACAGTTCAAAGTTATAAATGTACTTTATTTATATAATTGTGAGAAAAATAAATTATTCTGAAATTAGTACTCGTTGAAACATTTCATGGCAGAAGTCAAGCCTTCGAGGTGGATGCCGTTGATGGGGCTGTCGCTGAATTTTTCCCCTTCTTGAAGTCGTCATTGTTGCTCTGAACACAGGTCCACTTCACACTCGGGATTATTGTTGGACCAGACTCGGACTCTATAATGGTTTTGAGGTGTGCCTCAGACAAAAGTGATTTTCCTTTGGGCTGTGGCCACCATCTCTCATTGAAGACGGCGTTTCTGCGAAAAACTTTCTTCATATCTGACAATTTCACTAATTTGAGAGGACTGTGAAGATGTTCTTTTCGGAGTTTTATAACAACGCAGCAGAGTTTTAGGTATGCCATTGGCAAACCTGTGCATGTCTGTAAAATTATAAGGAAATGATAATTAATTAATTGAAAATTGAATCACAAATGCGAACAGCGTTACCATAGTCTTTCCTTCCAAAACTTTAGCCCCGCCATGCAAGAAGCATAATGGAATGACTTTGACGCCATCATCCAAAACCGTGTATGGAATCGGGATTTGTTCCCCATCCACTTTAATATAGCCACATCGTTTAAACTCTCTGTCCATGTTCACCCCTCCACTATGAAGCACTCGGAAGGAGAACTCAAAGAATTCATAAAGCGCCCTGAAGTCATCGAATTTCACAACGTGGTCCATCACTGTGAACGCCTCTTGTCCGTAGAAGCCATCACAGTGGAACGTGTTGATGTGGGCAAGCAACATTGCTTCCGCAGTGGTTGCCTGCACACACATGAAATTCATAAAAAAAACTATGTAGTTAAAAAATCAGTTAATTTTTTATAAAGTTTTATGTACTTACGTGGTAACTTTTCAACTTTATACCAGTTCCGTTGAAAAGCTCTTCAGGAACAAGATGAAAAAATTCCCTTAGGACGGGTTCCGCCATCCTAACGGAAACGTATAATTCGGAATTTCTGTAAATCACCGGAAGACTTTTGTCTTCCCCCACGGTTACCCATGTGAATATTCCGGCAGCGCTGTCCTTATCAAATTGGAAATGAGGAACGACCACAGTAGCAGTCGCACTTGTCCCTTTTGTCAATTGCTCTTGGTCAATGAACTTCTTCATGATTGGATGAGAGTGTGAAAGGACTTGCAAGGCCCACGCATCCAGATCTTTTATATGTTCGATACGAACTTGAATCCTTTGTTGGAGCTGTTTCATTATAATCACGCCCGATGATACTAATGTACCCAAGCTTGCCATTTCAATCTGCAAATTAAATTTAAATAATTGCCTTATGGAAAAAAAGAAAAATGAGGTCGTTTGGTTTAGAAAGTATTTTCAGTTACCACAATTTTTCAGTTAATTCCACCTCAAAAAAATTTAAAATGCAAAATATTGTTAGTAGTTTGGTTACTAAATGCCGGTTCTTTGAAATGAATGGCTTTCCCCTATTGAAGTAAACCATTTCATTGCCAACCATTGTGATATTTTTTTATTGTCCATTGTGAAGAATGGATTCAATACGGGAGTTTCAATGCCATTTTACGTGTAAAAGTTTTTTTTTCCATTTCATTTATTATGCAAAAAAATATTAATCCAAGTAGGTCAAGTTAGGTCAGTTGCCTCATCTTGACCTGACCTTACCTGATCTTGTAATTGGTTTAATGATCGTACTTGATTATGGGTTTCAGTTTCAGGATATTTACACGCTTTAGATTTAGAAATGCCTTTCGTATTTTCCTTTTGTGGACAAAGACGAAAGTGTTCTGTCAGCATACCAGTCGAGTCATTGGATGGATATATGGTTTTTTTTAGCTCATATCAATTCACACGAGCAATGGGAAACGAAAGGAAGGAATATGAAAAGGTAGAACGTGAAGCTTTTTTACCTTTTGCTGATATTGGAAGTTGAGTTGAGCTATTTCTTTTTGGTAGCAGCAGCACAGCTCACCTTCAGTATCAGCATTCAAGTCGGACTCATCTCAAAATCAATGACAACAAGTTGCACTTGTTTTCTCCATTTTCTGAAAAAAAGCGAAAACAAGACAATGGACTCATTCGTTAACCAAGTGTTCTCTGTCTGTGGAGATGAGAATATCCGTAAAACAATTTTTTGTCCTAATCTGTATAATCGCAACCCAATTGCCTTTGTACGTATTATGTTGAAGCATTAAAATTCCATCGAATCCGTTATCATAATACAATGCCTCCGACTTCATCATTTTTACTTAAATCGAGTTATTTTTACTTATTACTGGCCAACAATTTCTTATTTCATTTCTCTGGGAGAAAGAACTGGAATTATGTTTTTAAAGAAAAGGTTAATTAAGTAGGAACGTATCCCATGAAGAAAATAATATGTTATGTTATGATACCGTAATTTAATTGACGTAAATTCGTAAGAACGCAGATTCTGTGAAAAAACAAAAACAGACTACGTCAGTTAGAGCTAGAGCCAGAGCAGACTCACAGATTGAGTGGAGGAGAAAAGGGGAAAGGAAGAAAAATACTTCTTACAATATTCTGACGCATTACTATCTCCCCATCTATCATAATATCTTCAGCATTGAAACACAGACACGGACAGGACGTATTATTCTGGTGGATGACTCTACAAAAAAAAAACAGGTTGTATTACCACTTCCGTTGAGGAGCGGAGATTTACTATTGGAAAAGTATTTGACTTTTGAAACCCATTGAAACTCTTTTTGAGAATTTTTACCAAATTATTTCCCCTTTAACTGATCATAAAACTCGGTTTTCGCAAACTTTTTTTATTTTTCTATCCTCCAATTTAAACTTATTTTTGACCAACAAACCCACGCATTTTTTTACCTGGAAATCCAACGGGAAACTTTTTCTGTGACCATTTGCCATCGTTATTGAAAATGGTATCACAATTTACAAAAGTATAATCTTCCCGAATCTACGATCTGATCTAAATGCCATTCGCCAGTTCCACCATTTTGATTTTATGTAAAGATAGAGGAAGAGAAAGGACCATGCCAGCCCAATACTATAATACGCCTACATGGCAAAGGGACCAAAGCCAAAGCCAAGTCAAGCAAGACCAATTTCAGGTAACAAGCAAAATAGGAGCAGATAGCAATCTTGTTAGTTGTACATAAGTATAAAAAAAGGCATGACATTACCATTACCATTTATCGTGATAGTGATATGATGTGATGCGAAATGAGATGAGAATGATATCCTTTTTCCTGTCCCGTGCCGTATAAATTAGATTACACATCTTTTCCCATCTTTCTCCTCTCGTGAGTTTTTTTGTGTTGTGAGGTGGCTTGTTTTGTTGGTTTGGTATAATGTCATCGGATTTTCATCTTGTTGGAGTCGCAGGAGTAGCATCATTTTTTAAAACCCAGAGACGGAATTACGCTTTAACGGGGCATTTTACTCTACTGGGAATTTTTACTCTACTGAGAATTTTTGTTGATCCGTTATAATTTGGTACGAAATGAATTAATTTATAGTCCCTTCAGATTGTTCTGAATTCTATCAATCAATAATTCCCGGAATTGAAAAATGATTGAAAGTGAAGCAAGAAACCCATTTGTTATCAATGCCCACCACACATGCCATGACATATTCTGTTCTGTTCTGCTTCCGCCTCTCATCATCTCTTTATCCACCAGGTTTTGTGCTCGATCCCTTTTCATCGCATCACATCGCATATCACCCCTCTCACCTGAACCTGTATTTTCACTCTTGCTGGACAGACCAAGTAATAGTAACGAGCGATAAGGATAATGATGCTCTTGCGTGTAAGGAAGCATGGATGTATGCACAACTGGTTTCCCCTTTTTCTCTTTAGCTCTTTAGCTTGGCATGGCTTCGCTTGGCTACTCATTTCTTAAAAAATAGTCGGATGCTTCTCGGATGATGAATTCTCAACTCCGTCTCGACTCCAAACTCAAACTCAAACACGAAAGCTAAGTCAAAAGCAAGCGAAGCCAAAGCCAAAGCCAAGTCAAGCCCAGCAGATTCCCTACTTTCTTCTTCGCGTTGAGATTCGATGGATAGGATGGATAAAGATCTTTCTTTATCTATGTCACTGTTACATTGCAAATACCTAAGTACCTTATTTCCTGGAGTTACGTGTGGACCCATTACATTCCTTAAATGTTGGATCTGTTTATAATTTGAATGAAACAGGGTTCCCCTAATTAGGAAAATACGGTTACTCACTTTCACTTTTTATTCTGCAGCGTCATTTTCCATTCCCATTTAGTATTTTGCCATGGAATGGTCCATACTTTGGCTTTGGCTTGCCATGGCCCTTTTCCTTCCTTCTTCTGCTGTTTTTGTTTTACTTCATTCCATTTCACCACAGTTTGGCATTGCAATGTGTATCGCTGCCCTTTATCCTTTCGTTTCTGTGCCTATCTTTTTGAATTTTATGGACCGCATTTAGGTCTATTGCCACTTGAAAACGCGATTATAGTGACCGTGACAGTGAGAAAATGTAAGATATTTTTATTATAATTATAATAGTTAATTTTGAAAAATAAAAAATCTGTAGGAATTTTGACTTTTTTTCATTCCCTTTTCTTATATATTTTAGATGGAGTCGGGAAGCGGCGATTGTGACGTGGATGTGGATGGGGAACCTGTGCGAAGAAGAAGAAGTGCAAGGATTGCTGCTTTAACAAGCCGCTTGGACTGGTTGGGACGGGAGATGCACCCACTTCAGAATCCATACGTGAGTGAAAAAACTAAATATTTTATCCTCCTTTTTTCCCCATCACTATTCTACGTTTCATACCGGGGGTCATACATTAAACACGTCATGCATGATTTTCTTTGTTACAAAATGGGATTATGGATGATTTGATAAATGACAGTTGAAGTTAAGAATCGAATTTTATGCTTCCTATTTGGTGAAATTGCCCGGCAAAAGCAAGGCCATTTTTTTCCTCTTCCTTTCATTTTTAAAGTAACGGAATTTAAAGCTTGGCAAAAAATATCCAAAATGCTAAAACCCAGTAGATAAAGTGTCAGACGGAATTTAAAAAACAAGCTAAATTAAACAATCCATTTAAGAGACAAAATAGACTTGAATGTTCGCAAGACATCATCTTTTTCTTCTTTTAACAAGAAAAAATCTAATTTTCATCTCTGAATTCGACGTCTCTGGTACATCATTTCATTTCCATGAAACATTGTTAGTGCATTAAGTACACACTTCCGCCTTTCTTTCTAATTTCCCATTCCACAGCCAAAAGCCACAGAAGCCTCTTTCCTTACAAAAATCGATAAGCTTGAGATACTTGCTATTATAACGCACAGCCAAGGCCATACTAGATTTTTCATCTGCAATTTCAATGGGGAGATGAGGGAAAAGTAGAAAAAATGCATATCAGGACGCTGCCATAAACAAGAACAACCATTTCTGTAACATTCATACTTCCCATTTGAGTTAGAATCGCATTTAACATTTGTTCAGACTCATCGGAATGCACATTAAATAAAATGAATATAATTTAGAGGAATACTAAATCCATTCACGCTATTAATGCATGTTCCCAACTGCCAAGATAAACGCCACACACATAACCGCCACCATCACCACAATATAATCCTCTTTTCCCTCCAGATTATGGAAGAGATCATAAAATACCTGTCCATTTCGGACTTAAAAAACTGCCGTCTAGTCGGCTCTGACTTGTGGAGTTGTGAAATCTTCAAAAAATGGCGTAAACAAGCGGTTCTCTGTTTCAACACAAAAGCAAACCCAAGTCAAGGGGCAAACATTCAATATCTCCGAAAGAAATTCCGCTCCGATGAAGACTACCTTCATTTGAAGTCGGTTCCCTACAAAAGCTACATCTTCTCTGGTTTCAACATCACCTATGTTGATAATCGAAATCCAGAATGTTTCTGGCTTTTGGAAAACTTCTCAGAAAAGATTAAGAATTTGACGTTGAGGAACTGCACTTTCAACAACGTCCAAACATTTGCTTCCCTCATCCTGAGGAATTTACCTTGCTTGGAGAAACTCAAACTGGAGGATTCCATCACATTCATAAATATTGTTGGTCACGTCGCAGACTTTTCTGCTTATGGGGATCATCCGAATTTGAAGTGTTTGGAGATGGATACGACATCAAAATTGGTACCTACGAGGCCGTTCCCTTGGCACGAGTTTCTGGAGAAACTCCCAAAATTGGAGAGTTTACACATCCGCTTGAATTATCAGAACACGCAACACGAAGTGTTTGAGATCATTTGGGGATTGTGCGTGTGCAGGAACTACTATCAACCACAGTTGAGTTTGAAGGATTTAGAGATTTATCCTGTGAACGTGATTGGAAGGATTTTCTGTCATCAGGACAAGTACGTGGATATCTATGATCTGATCTCCGCTGGAATCAAGAATCCATTCAAGCTGGAGAGGTTCATTGGCTCTGTGTATTACATAAGCCATATGAAACAGTACTTGACAACTTTGAAATTCCTCAGGTAAGAATGATCGTAACATTTACATTTACTTATTTTGCGAAAATCCGACATAATTTTCACGCATCACCTGCCAAGATTTTTTTTGTCTCACTTTCCCCCGTCTCAGACTCACTTCATTTTTTTGCATAGTGCAAATGTAAACTTTAAGAAATTGAATAGAATTATTTATGCTTATCGTCTTCAAGGTTGAGGTTCATTGACGTCCTGAGGCATTGCATGCCTGCAAATGCACACAGAAAATACGGAATGGATAAGCGAAGCGTGACCTTCAAGTTCTCCGAATTGAAGGAACTCCACTGCCTAGGCAGACTCTCTAACATCTTCATCAACTTGGGGAAATGTGAGTTCCCCAAACTAAAAAAGTTGAGATTGGAAGGTCCATCTGACTTCAGATGTTTGTTGAGGGATGCTCCAAATATCGTGCGTCCCATAAGAAGCAAGCGCTTCGAGACTGTGGAGGAATTTGAATGCTACCACACGAAATGTGTATTCCGCAAAAGGGAAATTGAGCGATTGGCGAGGTCAATGCCGAATGTGAAGAGGTTGGTCATGCCCCTAACATCGAAGACATTTCCCGTCGTCTGCCGTGTCTGGCCAAAGCTGCAGAAGCTCACTATTTTGGAGTCCGAGAAAATCATTAAGGAGGACAGGTCCATTGACGACAAAGCCATTACTGGGATCAATGATGATCCAAATGAGGAGGGGAGGGAACCTTGCTTAAAGGATTTGAAGGAATTGAGCAATTTTACTATTCAAACTGAACAGGGAAATGCAAAATTGACGGATGAGGCCGTGAAGAATGGTTTGTTACTTTCACAATCGCTCCGTCACTTGAATGTCGTCTTTGAAAAGGTAAACCTTTTCATTTAGTATTCACTTCAAATTAGTCCTCTTAGCTTTTTAAGTACACAAAATTCATCGGTTATTTTTTAAAACTTTTTTAAAGATTTCCCTGGAGTCAAGGATCGCTTTAAAGAAGAAGCTTCACACAATGGAAATCCAAGTGAAACCAACAACACAACCACAGCAACAAGAGCAAAAGGACAATGGAAATGAATCCGAGGAATTCGACTCAGAGGATTCTGTTGTGGAAGAAGAAGAGGAAGAGCTAGCCAGGGAACCACCTCGCAGACCACATCGAGCTCGAGCAGTGATCGTCTTGGAACGGAATGGAGATGTGATTCTCCGCAACGCAGATCCCTTACCCATTGAATGGGAAATTGATTCTGATTGAATTAAAATCCTGAGCACGTTCTCAAAATCAAATGAAAAAGTTTTTTCTTTAAAATTCATTTTTCTTTAGTCAGCAAAATTACAATTCCAATTAAACAAGTGAATATTTAAAAAATTAAAAAATAGTATTTGTGAATGAAATTTAAATTGTAGGGTAAGATTGAGTACTATATAAACCAATGGAACGAGATATGCGCTTTAATGTAAAAAAAATGTAATGTAATGTGATTAACATTGGGGCTTGTGTGGCGTGGGAAAGGTAAAGCCCTAACTATTTAATATTATGGTATTTTAATGTACATATTAATACTATTGAATAGTTTAAGGAAATATTATAAAATTCAATTTTAAGTTTAACAGGAAAAAACGAAATTTCAATTTTCTCAGTTTGCCCCATGCTTGCATTGCACTTCTCTTTAATTTTTTTCGTCGAGTCATAAAAACCTATAAAAATGGATTGATCAAATTATAATACGATTTAATATGACTTTTGTTTTAAAAATTATTTGAAAATTATATTTTGTAAATTATGGTGCCAAAGTAAAAAAAATCCTATGTAAATTTATTACTCCCCTTAATATTTTTTGTTGTGGAAATATTTGCTGTGTGTTTCTAGCTAAGTAATTAAAAAAGTAGTTCTAAAAATAAATAATTAAGAAAGAAATATGTACGAAGTACCCAAAGTAATGAAAATATTTGACCTGATTGAAAGAAAGGAATTAGAAATGCCACGATAAAAATATATACTACCTGGAAACACTTATTGTACCACATGGACTAAATGGAACTTCAACTGTGAAACTATAAAAGTTTTTGAAGAAAAAAAAGCTTTTTTTACCTGGAACAAAGAAAAGTTAAATATTTACACTTCTGTGAAAGAGGAACATGTACATGGTAAAAAATACATATTTTATGTATATATTTTAAATCACACACAAAAAGCTTACAATTTTACAATTGCAGTTACAATCACAAATCACAATGAATTAATTAAATTATCAAATCCCTGCTCTACAACTACGAAACTCATCGAATTTTTCATTGTTCAATTGATGAGATGAAACATGGTAACGAAAAGTCTCCTTTCAAAAAAAATTCTAAAGCGAGGTTAAAGTTAAAAGCCAAGTAAAAATATTTAAATAGTATTGTTCATAAATATTAAAAAATGTTATGAGATGCGGTCGGTTGTAATTTTTGTCATGTTTTTAAGAAAGGATTTTGGAAGTTTTTCATGAAATGGAAGAAGAAATGCTGAAATGATAATGATGATGAATTGAACAGGCAGAATGAAGTAGTCGTATAATGTAGTGAATTCAAATGAAATGTGTAAAACAATTTATTGCTGTAAATAAATTGCTTTAATTGTCTATTGTTTTGTTCTAATGAAAAGTGTTTTTATTCCATACGCACAAGACGAAGACCAAAAGGAGCAAGTTATATTTTTGGATTTAGTGATATCTTTTGCTCTATTCACCTACAGCATATTCATTTTGGGTCTGTGGACGCCGACCTTTCACATTCATGTGACCTTGTTTTTTTGAAATCGTGACATCTCATCGCCAGTCCATTGGCTAGCGAACGGATTCATTGGTTCAATCAAAACCCTGGAGGAATTTAAAAGTAAGTGCGACCATTTTTATTAGTATTTCATCAAAATGGGCATAAAGTGTGCCATTTACCCAATAACTGATTTGCTTCAGATTTTTTCTGGGATGTTTATTCACAACACATTTTTCTTTCTCTCTGGCTCAAATATCAAAGGTCAAGCTTAGCTGCCTCTATTTTTTAGCATAACTTTATCCTTCATATCCTCATCTTTCTCGCGTAATTTGACTTAACCACGACCAGGGCAACATGAGAATTTTATAGTGAACTTAATGTTATTTCTTCGTCAGGATTGAATTTATTATGGGGATCGCACACTAGCAGCTCGTGTGTCTTGTCTTTCCTTCGATTTCCATAAAATATTGATTTGCCTAATGCACTTTCTCGATTCCGTTTTTTGCAAGTTTTATTATTTCTCAAAGGCTTTTGTTTTGTTGTTTGAAAAAAAAAGACCAAGCCAGCCCAGAAAGACCACGCGCACATTCCTGCCATATCATTATCATAATCATAGCTGTATACCTACCTACTTTTTTATAGTTTTGGCAAAGCTATAGCCAACCCACTTTCCATTCTCCAGACATATTACTAGCCTAAATGCTAAAAATACAAAGAGAAAAATATGTATCATGGAACATGTTTTACTTCAATTCCATTCTATTCCCAATACTTATGTCAACTTCTTAAGCTTACATATACAACTTTATAAGTACATATGCGGTAAGAGGCCAGAATAATACTTTTTCAACAAATGTCAGATAAAAAAAATTCCTACAGTGTTGCGTTGCCTGTTGCATTCTTATGCATCGAATTAAAAGCAATCGATCCAGTACATTTTCTTATCAAAAGGTCAAGGTCAATCTACTTTTCTTGCCCTTCTTAATCCTAATCCCGAATAGGTCTGGTTCGACAAAATGCTTAAGAATTATGCTTGTAATGATGACTCCATTTGAAATCAAAATAAAAACAAATCCGTCGTGGGAACCATTCATTTAAGTACGATTTATGCAGATCAGCTTTGTAAGGATCCGTAAAAATATCAGCGAAAGATCTACCAGTTTCCATCACCATCATCTCTTCAGTATTTTAAGTTTGTTGTCCCATTTATAGGCCATGCAGGTACCTATCTGCACACGACGAGAAATATCCTTGAAGAGGTGGAAAGAAATCCATCAATTTCCCCTTCTTTCCCAAAAACATCGCATCATATCATGTCATATCACCTTTCCCCTTTTCCTTCTTCTTCTTCTTCCCAATATTTTTTTTTTGCAGACGAATGGCAAATGTAGGTCGTTTGTCGTAGTCGTTGTCGTTGTCGCTATGCTAGGCTTCTTTTTCTTTGGATATGGATGGAAAGAAGGACAGAGAAAGTTCTCCTTCTTCCTGTTGCTCTAACCAAGCCAAGTAACAAACAAGTGGAATGCATATGGAATCCTGATCGCAATCACTCAAAAAAAATATAGAGAACACAGCTCATAACTCACACACAACTTATTTCATCCAACTCACGACTCACGAGGCTTGTACACGTGAGTGAGGGGAAAGGAAGACAAAATCGATAAGGAAGAAGCTGAATCACGACCAAAAAACATGATCATATTTTTTTTCTCACAACGTGAGAACTACAACCGAATTCTGATTTTCATATGAATATTCATGTCGATAGATACAATAACGTGGATGAAGTAATGAACACGTCTAAAATAATATCCGTTATATTATGGCAGTGTTAGAAGCTAATGTGTCATCAAATATGAGGAATAACGGATTACTACTGCCATCAATTACCAATCCGTTAATTGGAATTCATAGTAATTAATTAGCAATAATAACTATAACTCGATGTTGTTCAAAGTTCAGCCAATTTATCAATAGTATGCATTCCTATAACCAACCCACATTGGAAATACATTCGACGCCTACATGATTTTCAGCTTGTTCTTTTTCGAAAGAAAAAAGGAGTGCCGTGAGGCCATTCTCCTTTCTCTACCTAAAGGACAAAGAAATAGGGAAAGGAAGAAGAAGAAGAAGGAAAACTCCAGCAAAAAAGCTAAAGCTGTGCTGTGCTGAAAGTAGAAAGCCTAAAGTATATTTGTAATGCATGGCGTAGCCTTTTCCTCGCCGAACGAAAGTGAAAGCGGAGAAAGAAAGAGGAAGAAGGAGAGATGGTGCATGCGTGCGTGTGTGTCTTGTCGTGAGGGTTTCTTGCACTCACAGGGAAAGTCTTCTCCAAAAATAATTTGATTATAAACGTAGCTGAGGATAATGTTTAAAAAAATAAGTGAAATGTGTAAATCTTATTTTAATCTGATAAGCAGTTTACTCTAAAAATTAGGATGCTATTAAACAGGGGCCCCGCATGAGTGGATTTACCTGGATACAACAATCCAGGGCCCGAGGGTTTAAGGGGCCCGCGAGGGCCCTAAAAATTCGCTAAATTACACTTTTTCGATTTCGTAAAGGTCAAATGTACTAATCCGAAACTTGTTATTTCCCTTCTGACTTTAAAAAATTTCGGGCTCGCTTCGCTCGCCCGTTGTGTTCTTTCTATTTTCGTAAAATCACAATTCTTAAATCTGTTGTATCCAGGGCCCGTCTTCACCACGCGGGGCCTCTGCTATTAAATTTTGGCACGACATCGACGAGTATTTTAGATTTTTCCATACAAATTTTATTCTTCCAGCGGCACAAAATAGTCCACAGACGGACAAACGGACACAACAAGGTCACTGGTAGCTCAATTCCCTTTATATGAAAAACCCCTAACCGGCCCCCAATAATTCTCTGTGAAGGTCTTCTCCTGTCTCCCACTTGTTTAAGGGAAAAGAAGAAGAAGAAGCGTAGTTGTAGATTCGTTGCTTCTTCTACCAAAAAAACTATTCCCAAATCCAGTGTATCCCCATCTAGCAAACGATAAGTAATGTAATGGGAATAGATGATCATATTGTCAGCTTTCACTTCCGTATGTGCCGATACTGGTTTGGTTTGTATATCGAAAGTCGACTGGGTCTGTCTGAGACGAGGAAAAAAAACAGGTTGTAATATTAATGGAAGCAAGCAGGGTAAAAATGGAAGAGATGTTTGCCCATCCGCTGAGACGGAGAGAGGAGAAGGAGGAATGTGGTTGTGGTATGGTGTAGTGTGGTTCTAGTACATTTTTTTGTACTTCCCTACTCCTATTCCCACAATTTGGGTAAAAATCTAAAATTGGCCCTAATCGATTGGGTCTTCCAGACTTTCATAAAACATAAGACTTTCATATAAAAACTCTTTAAAAAAATATTGTTAACTGGTGCTCACTCAAAAGAAACAAAAACAAAGTTTTCCAAAAGTTGGACATCCCAACTAAGAGAAGTAATAAAAAGAACTGACATTTATTTTTTTGTGGTTTTTGTGAATTTTTTTGTGGTTTGCAACTAAAGCGTGATGGCGGAATCTGACAGTACTAGTTCAAGCTCGAATTCTTCAGGAAGGAGGAGACGCCGGGGAAAGCAACGTCTCCCGGATTTAGAGGAACAGGAACAGGAACCACCTCCGTCACCCCAGCCAGGGCCGTCAGCCGCTGCGGAGCCTTTCGATGCGGCTGCAGCCTTTGAAGCGGCAGCGGTGGTGGATGAAGAGGATGATGATGATGATGATGAAGAAGACTCGGGTACAGGGTTGTCACTCTACAAAACCAAAGAGAGGATTCATAATATCCTCCTTTTGAGTGGAAACAGAGAAAGGTAAGAATTTAAAAAAATTGAAATAAATTACTAAATTATTATGAAAGTTAGGTGCATCATGTATAGGGCTTTTGGGGTCATGATGGGGCTTGTGGATCAAAATGTTAGTGGCATGAGGTGGCACATGTTTTTAGTGAACTCGTCCACGGAGATCTCTCCACATGGTCTCCACTTACTCCGTAATAACAATTAACTCATTTATCACGGCCCCTGAAATGGACAATGCAATTATGGTAGTCCGTGTAAATGACCTTGGCAAAAAAAGGTGAATTATGTCTTCCACTTTTTTAGTCGAAGGAACAGCGAATTTTGGGAGTGAGAGTTGAGGTGGTAGTTTTAGTGGAGGTGGTAACGGAAACAAAAATAGTGATACAGGTGGAAATGGCCGTGTTAATATAAGTGGATTACAGTTTACGTTTTCGTGTTTCATGAAAATTGGCAGATCTATACCTAGGTGGCACATTGGTATTGGCATCAGTAAGAATTTTGCAAGGATTGAAGAGTTGGCATGTGAGCCATCCCGCTCACCTCAAACTGAATGATAACGGATTTACAAATTAACTAATGGTGTTTGCGATGCTAATAGTAGTTCTACAGATGGAACATGGATTTATAAAAAGATTGTGCAGATAAAATGCGAAATTCCCACGGATTTAATGAGGTGCATGGGCAGGTGGACATGAAATTGTGTGAATACAATGACAGATTTATTTTGGCATTTGAAGGGAAATTGAAATAAATATTAAGTGAAAATAAATGCGTTTCATTTAGGTTCTAAAAGAAATGATATTTTCAATTTTTAGATTGAGAGCGCACATGCGTCACCGAGCCACACAGGAAGGATGGACGTGGACCATGCAAACAAAGCTATTGGACTACATTCGGAACAAGGGTCCAGAAAACGTAAATGTTAATCATATGATCAATGAATTTGCACCTACCGCTCGAGGTAATTCTAAAATTTCTACTTTCTTTCCCTTTCGCATAAATTCATTCATGTTCATAAACTCAAGTGTAAGTAGACCCTCTGGAATTACATCAGAGTGAACTTGAATTCATAGGAAAAGACCACCTCTGACATAAATTAGGGAGAGGGTTCATTATTCCAGTTTTGCGATAGTCACCAATTTCATGCATACTTTTCCTTTGCCCCCAAAACAGAGCTTTTCCCGCGCAGCTTAAAAGAGGAATTGTCAGAGTCGCTATTCGAAATGATAAAGGACCACTTCACTTTAGACGATTCCATCCCCCCAGATCTGGATTCGGAGAATGACAACGCCGGGCCAGAGAAAACATTTCTCTACCAGAGCATTGATGTTTTGCCAGACCCTGGTTTAGGGATCGGGGTGGATATCCCCGATTCCCCACCAATCACACCCACCCCACCTGGGTCTGCTTCATCAGCTCCCAACAGTCCATCCAACAGTCCACCCAACAGCCCACCCAACACTCCCCCTCCACCCACTCCCTCTCCTCGTGAATCAGAGGAATCCGACTTGGCTTCAATTTCCGCAATTGAATCGGAACCTGAGCGAAAAGCACCGCGAACTCGGAGGTCTAAAAAACTGAGGTCGATTGGAACTCAAACATCTCCGCCACCAAGTCCCCCTCCAGAGCGCCATAATCTTCGTCGGAGGTCCTCCCCCACACGTCAAGCCTCCACTCAGACGACTCCACAACACTTCCACAGTCCCTGTTGTCCAGTACACGCAACACACACGTGTTCGGCATTGGCAAAGCCCAAAACAATTTCAACGCAGACGCGGCGGACGGCATTGGTGCACAGGCAGACTCAGACGATACCTGCTCAAAATCAGGTATCGCAACCACAACCAAAGCCACAGCCACAACCGCAGTCTCGGCCACGACAACAGTCTGTTCTTAGGGGGAGGGGTCGTCCACCAGGTCCTAGTCGCCAGAAGCAGCAACAACAGCAGCAACAACAACAACAACAACAGCAGCAACAGAAGCACCAGGTCGCTTCGGCTCAGACATCCCGACAAGCAGTTCCAGGACCGTCTCCAAAGCAGGTTGCTTCGTCTCAGACTTCTCGACAAGCAGTTCCAGGACCGTCTCCGAAGCAGGTCGCTTCGCCTCAGACTTCTAGACAGACTGCTCCAGCACCGTCACCAAAGCAAACTGTTGCGGTTCCAAAGCAAACTGTTCCGGCTCCAAAGCAAACTGTTCCGGCTCCAAGGCAAACTGCCCCGGCTTCACCTCCAGTTCGCCAAAGTCAGAGGCAAACTGCGGCTGTGGTAACTGCCAATGTTGGAACTGGGACTAGACAAAGCCCAAGGACTGTTTCGACAGCGAGTGGGCGTTCTCCTGTTGCTGTTAGTCGACCCCAACCACCACAAGTGATTGTGCGATCCCCATCACCAGTCAGGCCACCTCCGGTGTTGGTACCAATGATCCCAACTACGCCGACTTCCGCTTCAACCCCATCAGCTCCTCCTCCTCCGTATCAACGTGATGAAGATGATGATGATGATGACGATGATGATGATGATGACGAGGATTCCACCTCAAGCACTGATGATGAGGATGAATTGATGGACATCTAAAATGAATGGAAATCTTGATCAATTTTTTTCATTAATGTGCCAATCAATTATAATTCATTTTCTCTGTTTTCCATTCCAGGTAGTTTGGCTTAACTTGGCTTCCTTTCTCTAAAGGTAAAGATTTTTAAAACAATAATACCGTTCAAATTCCATTACATTCCAATGAACTTTGATGTTTTTTCTGGAGATTATGATTATGGATATACTTCTGATGAGTGTCAATTATTCATTCAGTGTTGTAAATTTAGTGAAATTACTGAGATTTTACCTTAAGTACTTGAGAATGTGAATTACCTAAGTCTTGTACATATTCCTGATTATATGGATTACATAAATACCTACGTATGCAGTCTAGGCTTGATATACCGGAAGTAGATAGTGCATAAATCTATAGAAGTAATATGTACATAATACAAATAGATGCGGAGGTGGGATTTTTTCCGATGTAGTTTGACTTCCGGGATTTCATGTAAAACAACCTTCTGGAAGATTGACCTTAAATCCTGGATGCAGATTTTTTTCCTGTAAATAATAACTACCCAGAATATATTCCGGAAATTTCAAGACTCATTTGGGAAATTCTTGATTTATTCAGAACAACATTACTTGTTTAAAAAACTACTTGTTCATAATAAGTCGTTCAATATGTAATTTCATGTTTTCTCAAGGTATAAGAACGGCAAATACAAGCTGAAATAAAGCTAACCTATTACAATCAAGAATATATGAATCCAGATTTTAAAAAAGTGCAAAAAAAATTCCGGAATTCTTCACCAAAAATCTACCTAGCTAAAAGAAAGTTAAAAATTCTCCGACTGATAATGTTGTCAATGACTTCCCAGAACTCGCGTGTTCCCAAAGAATTTGCATATAAGGTATATTTAAAAAATTCAATGGTAAATCCATATTTTTAACCCAGCAATTAAGGAAATAATTGGACATAAAAGTGGGATAACATATCACTTCCGAAAAAAGTGAGTATTGGCTGACTTTCAAAAGTACGAAAATTTTCCAGGGTAGTTACGAAAATTAGTAAACAAAATCCCCCTTCCCCCACGGGCTCATCAATGAATCAACCAGACCTAAGGAAGTCTGCTCTCCGAAATTCGAAATCATGTAGAATATTTCATAGGAATTTGCATACCAGCTCATTATATATTTTTTCCTGGTATATCAAGTACTAACTTACCTGCCGTAATTTTTAATGAATTGGTGTACATATAAAATAGCAGTGAAAGGAATTTGGGTGAATTAGAATCAGAGAAAATGCTGAGATGAAAGAAAAATGGATACCTGGGATTGCAAAAAAAAATGTGGTTAAGGCTGTGATTAGGATACTCGATACTGTTTATAAGATGTGAGAAATAATTTTATTACTATAATCGAAATACAATTTTTAAAATTATAAGTATTGTACATACCTATATTTAAATATATTCTTGGTGGATAAAGTAAATGTTTGTCTTTGATCTTCGTCTTCAAATGGCTTCAAAATGAGATTGAAAGAAAAGCCAAATTGAAAAAACAAATATGTTGATCTAATGGTGAATTGAATGGGATCTGAGATTAACATATATGAATTGCAATCGCAATCACACAATCACAAAACTTCAATACCCAAAAGCAGGGGATGCCAGTTTTCTAAACAAAGAAAATGTTGTTTGCCGTGCAAGATTGAAAAATGAACAATCACAACCACAAAAAAATATATACAGTAAAATAGATTTTTTCTATCCGAAACTGATGAACTGATTCATACAAGTTTTTTTCACGATGATATATAAGAAAAATGATGGACCTGGAACTTAAAGAGGATTTTTACGATGAAAAAAAATATTATCAAAGAAAAATATTCTAAATCGACTTCAATATCGTAAATCATGAGCGCTTCGTTTACAAGATTTATAAAAAGGAAACCAAATCACCGAATTTATTTCTAAAAAAAATTGAAATAAAGTGTCAAATTTATTCACACGAAAAAAAAGTTTTTAGAATATTTTCAGAAAAAATATTCTTTGGTGTAAAAAGTAATTAAATGCTTTTGGCATTCAAAATACATAGTTTTTAGATTTAGTGAGTAGAATAAATAAGTAGAATTTAGTTAATAAAAATTACTGAATTTAAATCATTTATGTGTGTATTTAGCTGTCAGTTGCCAAAAATGTTAGTTGAATTAAGTGTCAAATTACTCAAGTTCATCTTTAGATTAAAATTTTAAAATTAAATTTGTTAGCTTAAGTATTTATGTAATTAAATTGTAGATATTTTTTTTCATTCATGGGGAATTTCTTTTTCCAAACAAATGGAAGGAAAGGTCAGGGAACTCTGAATGAATTGATATTTTTATGTAACATGCTCACTCCAGTTTTTAATTGAATCATTCTTTGAGACCACAGAAATAATTTAAATTATTGCTTGAATTGAATGAGAAAAACAGAACTTCTCTCATCGGGGAAATTAATCTTGATATTTTTAAAATAGTTTATTATTCCATTTTGTCACACTTGCATTTCAATTCAAATGAAAATTTATTTTTTAACTTTAACGAATGAACGATTATCACGGAATCTCGTGTCTTAAATTAAAAGAGAGCTGGATTTCCTAATCGGAATTAATTTTTAAAAATAAAAAACGCTATAGTTTTTGTTGAAAATGATATTGAAGAAACGCGTTAAAAGAAGGAATTCCCCCTTAAGATTGTGAGTATGAAGGAATGTGAGAAATCCAGAAAAAAAACAAATAAATTCCATTTCATACACTCTCAAGAATTTTTAATTCTGGCCTCTTATTAAAGTGTCGTAGATTCCAAATTGGATACGTAATTGGCTGGTAAAACTTTAAGCAGGAGATAATTCTGAAAAAAATGTTGAAACAATTATTTTGATTGTGCGAAGGTAGCAAAAATATGTACTTTCAATTAAATTTCGGTGACTGATTTCTGATTTGTAACTTTCCGATAGGTAATTCAGTTATCATGATTTTCGAAAAAATAACTGAATTCTTTGTTATTCATTCAAGCAGTTTCTCGATTTCTTTTTTTCTATTCCTCACATTCAATCATACTCAAAGTCTTAAGCTAATTTAAAATTGCTTAAAAAATAATTAATTCGATTTTTGTGTATTTTCATAGATTTTAGAATAATTTTTTGTTAAATTTTAAGTCATTATCAAATAAAAAATAGTTTGTAAGGGCTTCGTCTACTTTGTTCTATTCCTCATTTCTTCCAATCTCTCATGGATTCTCCAAGTCTCTGAAGAAGATAAAAAAAAATATTTCTGTACTGCAATCACAAATTATAAATCACACTTACTACAAATCAATTTAATCAAATTACAATTTAAACATAAATTCTTTCTAAAAAAATATTGGGTGCTTATTTTCTTGTGACAAACCATTTTTCTGAGTTAATAATTCATGCAAAATGAAAAAGCCAAAATGAATGATATGATGGGTTTATGAGTACTTCCAATTGATAGTGTAAGACTCTGTTGTATTTTTATTAAATTGCGGGAAAATAAATTTTTTTGTGCTTTATTAATTTTCATTGTTTGTCGGAATTTATTCTGAATTCATAAATGACTTTAATTACAACTGATTTGCATTCACAAAATTTAGAAATTTGTTACTGGATTTAACCTGAAATTTATTCGAATCCAAATTCAAAATTAATTTAAATATGTATAACGTAAATGTCATAAAGGCATAATTTTTACCTAATTTCAACCCAAAAGGAATCTTTCAACCTCGATGTTGAAGATATTGTCTTGCCAGGTAAAGGGCTGTGATCACAACTATGACGCCTATTGTTGCTAGGGTAGCAGCACCAATATCCTTTAGTACTGCGGTGGTTCCTGCTTCGTTGGGCGTCGCTTGGATCGAGGGTGTGGATGTAGTCTGGTTTTCGGATTGAAGATGATTCTGGATTTCCTCTGTAGTTGACATCACTTCAGTTGTTTCCTCCTTCAATGTTGTCGTTATTGGTGGTGGCGGTAGAGTTGTGGTGGTGGGGATTGTGGTCGTTCTAATTGTAGTGGTTGGAATGCTGTTCGGCTTCGCCTGTGGAGGCGGTGGTGCTGGCGCTGTCTTGGGTGGTGCGCCAGCTAAAGTTGAGGTTACTCCATTTAATAATACTGCGATGAACACGAGTATCGTGACCATTTTTTATCTTTGAAACGATAAATAATAAAATAATTTTTAAGATTTGATCAAATTAGATTTGAATTTAAGTAGAATTATTTACGACAAATTATAATTCAACTGTTATTACTATTATTATTATTGACGAATTATTAATCAACTAGAACTCCTTCCTAAAATCCGTGGCAGGCTGAAAAGTTGAGAAAGATTTTTTTTCATTTTTTTTAGATTTAAATTAAATTTATACCTTTGAACTGCTTTTCTGGAAGAATTTAAATACAGTAAAACCATCATATAAGATCACCCCGAGGGGAAAGGTTTTTTGTAGCTAATATATGGAGGTACTCTTATACAGAAATGTCTATTTAAGATCACATGTCCCTTATAGGGAAAGTTTATGATGAGGTTGATCTTATATAGGGTGATCTAATAAGGAGGTTATACTGTACGTTGTACACGTAGGTAGGTCCTTTTAATTCTTTGACGGACTTGAAAATTGAGGGTTTTTTTAAATTTATTTTTTATTGTTAATTTAATTAAAATTTACGCCTTTCGCTTACTTTTTTGAGGGTGACAGGAGTACGATTACTAATTTTAGTTACGAATTAGTAGTCAACTAGAACTCCTTCCTAAATTCCGTGACAGGATGACAAGTAGAGAAAGATTTAAATTTTTTTCAATTTGTTCTAGTCTAGAACAAATTGAAAAAAATTTAATTTAAATCTAGAACTTCTAGATTTAAATTAAATTTATACCTTTAAACTGCTTTTCTGAGAGAATTTAAATACGTTGTACACGTAGGTCCTTCTAAATTTTTTGACGGACTGGAAAATTGGGAGAGTTATTTTCTTAATTTATTTTTTATTGTTAATTTAATTGAAATTTACGCATTTCGCTTACTTTTTTTATGGTGGCAAGAGTACGAATTCTTCACTTGCGCGACTGTTAAATAATTCAAGTTACTCGACGAACAAGGAAAAATTCTGATTTGTAACTTTCAGAAAGGTAATTTAGTTATCATGATAGCAATAATAGTTTCATATATTCGCATGTTTTGTTCTGCCTCTGACAATAGTCCATCAAAATCAAGCTCTTAACATTCTTTCAATTTTTCTTCAAGATTAAAACAATTAATTTATTATGCATATCCTGTGATTCGTATGTAGAAAAAAAAATCGAGAAGTTCAAGGATGGAAGTGGAATCGTAAAACGTGGTTTATGACATATTTACCTACTTTGGGTGAAACAAAGAGCAGCTCCTGTGCTTCAGATCATAATAAAAACATACCTACTACTTTTTAAGGTAAAAGTGCCGTTGAAATCATTCCTTAAAACCGGAGATAAATGACAAGAAATGCTGAAATTAGTATGACTATTTTAAAGCGGTTATTTCAGTTTTAAAATAAAAAAAGCCAACTCTTCAGCATGAGGAATGTCTCACTTTCATTTTATGCTCATACTTACCGAGTCATGATAATTTTGGTAGGAAGGAACAAGCCAAGTGTTAAAATATGCCTGTTTCACTATTCATGTGCAAGCATGCCTTGAGTCGAATTACAAGACCTCCATGAAATGTGGCTGTAACTGGTGCTGTGGAATGAAGGAATTCATGATGTTTTATGTAGTATAAATAAGGCTAAACAAAGCGGTAGAAACTTTTACTTATTTATTTTTAATTCCATTTCAACCCACAATCAATTATTCAGAACGGCATAAAAATATTCAAGTCATGTGCCGAAAATGGTGCTTGATGACAAATGCAAAAAATACAACTAAAAATATAAATGTCCCGACCATAATAAGGATCCCGAAGATATTGTTCCATAAATTGTCGGCAGACGGAAAAATTATTGATCCTTTACCATGGGGTGTTACGGTGGTTTCTGCAATGAGAGTCGTTTCTGTCTTAGCCCGCAACTCTTCTGTAGTCTCTGACACAGTCGACTCTGGTTTCGGAGTTGTGGTGAAGATTGTCGTTAAGTTCTGAACTGGCTTCGGCGTTGTGACCACAGTCGTTGCCACTAGGGTTGGAGCAGTGGTGACTACGGTAATAGGTTTGGGGGCTGGCGGTGGCGGGGCTACCACCACTTTTGGTGGCGCTGCCGCTTGAATACCCAGGATTGTGTTTACGATCAATAATCTGATTAGCAATTTCATTTTTCGTCACTAAAATTGAGAAAGAAAGTGAGTAGTAGTAAAATTAATTTTTGAAAATTTAGGCTAAAAAAATTCGAAGATACAAATTTAAATCTAAAATGACTACTTTTACCTAATTTGGGTAATGTGAACCAAAAATATTTTAAAAATCAATTTTTGGGGTGAGTTGAAACTAGGATCCAGTTGGTTTGTCAACGAGTCAAATAACTCCGAAAATAATTAAAAGACTTAAAATCTTCGCTATTGCTTCCTAATGATCTAAACTGTTTTTGTATTGATGAACAAGACAAGAAATTTCAATTAGGTAATTAAATAATGATGACGATAAGAAATTCGTTCATCCGCCCATATGCATTCCTCGCATGACAATTGAATTGACAATTATATTCTTGCAGTTATGCTTACAGACGTCAAAAGAAAGTAGACATAGGTTAACTGAAGAAGGATACGTGCTTGAAAAAAATACAGTCGAAGAAGTCATTCCACGTGATTGAAGATTGAAGATTGAATTACTAATTAAAATCATTTCACTTCAATCAAAACATATTATGCTTGTTTTAATTATCCTCATAACATCGTTAATTTCTTTTTTTCTTCGAGAAAGAGTCACAGGAATGTACTTGCGCAGATGAGTCAGTTGGCGTCGGAGCATGCAAAAATTGTTTTACTTTAGCTAAAGGAAATTAATACTTAAATTCTAGGTTAAAATAATAATAAATAATTCCTTCATATTTTCGAAAATAAGTTCCTTTAAATCTGGCAATCTTCCCCAACATATCTTCTTTGTTCCTAAATTAGTCATTATGCATCATTTTATTTCACATTTTATTGTGTGATTTGAATCAATGGTATACCAAGACAAGACTCAATTTTATTTCGTGTGCGGTGTCTTACTTTTATAATGAAACATTTGAAACACAATTCGAAAAAAAAAAACTGAAATCAATACATTTGTTTTAAATTGTTTTCTCTTCGCACCAATGTAAATACTTATGTACATTGATTCGTATTGGCATGTCAGTGTCACGACACGTGGATTAATTACAAGCATAACAAGTTTTCCTATAAACGATAGAGACGTAAATACAGGTAAAGCCATATCATTGCATATTTAGCTCAATAAAAACTTTTATCGACTTTCATTTCACCATTTGAAGCGGAATAATTGTAAGTGCATAGAATAAGTTTGGATTAATTTGAAATAGGATTAGATGCAGACAACTGCAAAGTCTGTGATGCTCATAACTCATACTACGTAACACTTACATAACCAACAGAAAAAATACTTTCATTTATTTGTCTTATGCATGATCATGTCACGGAGTATTTCAGCCAAAAAAAATCCACATCCGGTCCAGTTCCTAGGATTTTGCCGCTATAAATAAAATAGTCATTAATTTATACTTTTTCGATGCTACTAAACCAAGCTGAAGCGCATTTGTTGCCATGTGCTGATTAACTGATAAAATATTAATTGAAAAAAAACTTCGAATAAAAAATATTTTCTTAATATTCGTAGTTAGTTTTTTACTTGAAGGAAAAATAAGTTTTATCATGAGAAATTATTCTTCATGAAATGTAATATTGCTCATTTTATCAATTATATATTTTTATTTTCAGTTATTTTTTTTTTGTTGTTTAGAAAACTTGGACATTTTGAACAATTTAAAAGTACCTCAGCCGATTTGGTAACGACACATTGCAACAATGGCAAAATATTTTGCAATATTTTCACTCCTGACGTTTTTGGTAAATTCAGAAGCCACCCATGGTCACTCTTTGGATACAGTTGAAAACTCACTTGACATAAATGTTGGATTAAATGCGTTTCAAGAGTGCTCTGTTTACCTAAGAACAACCAAAATTCATGCCAGGAACCACTTGGAGGTAAGACCATAGTTCAATCATTTTGAAAGAACTCACAAGAAAAATTGCATGAGTGAAATAGGTTCACTGATCTTAAAAATATGAGTCCATTTGGCTGACAACTTTTTTGATCTCACATTCAGGGTCAAACAAGGATCTACGGTTCCTATCACCTGGCTCCAATAAACTTCCCAATTGTACTCATTGAACAAAAAATTGAAATTTCTTTGAAAGACTTGGAAACCATGTATTTCGAAAGATGGCTGGATACAAACGCCTCCAGCAAACGTGATAATGAAATCAACGGAAAACTTATTGTTTCTAACGGGTGTGCTGCAACGGTCCACATTGACTCACCAGCATGCGACAGTCTTGAATACTTCATATTCCCAACATTTGAAATGACTGGGGTGTGCAGACATATACACTTTGCTATGCAAAATAGCCCACTTCTAGACAATCGTTACAGAGACGGGATATTTGTGATACATGTTGCTCGAATCCAAAGTCCGTGGGGTTCAGAAGTCTTGCAAAATTGGAATGACGGTCCAAACTCTGCCGTTTTCAGTATTCCCATAATGATCCAATTTAGCGTTCATAAAAAGTCGAAATTTCAGTTCGAGATTCAGAAAACGAGTGTCCTAACTTGCCCCGATTTGAAAACCTACGTTGCTCAAGTAAAACGATATTGTTCGTCAATGCTTTCAAGCATGTATAGGATTCCAGTGTTTCAAGTGTGTATAAAATTATTTGAAAAATATATGCGGCTTCAGGAAGTTGAATATGATGTACATTCACTGAATTCATGGAAAGATATCCGTGACTTGGCTTATAAGCCATGTGAACGATCGTTACTTCTGTATGCCTCCGAAGAAGATGAATTGCCGAAAGGGAATGACTATCTTCTAAACCGGTTGAGTAAAATGAGTATTGGAACACTTCCCCACATGATTTCCAGACTCATTCTTGGAAACGTGAGTTACATGAATATGGACGAAAATGGGAAACTTGAACAAGGCTACTCAATGTTATATCTTGTACCTTTCAACCATAAAGGTCGAAACTCATATTCATCATTTTTTATAACATTCCGTAGCTTCGCCATCCACTCAGAAATAATTTTGAATCATATTAAAAACGATGAGATACATTTTGTCATGTGCTCTCCCATCACCTACACTGGTGGACTAACATTCTCTGGTTTTGTTTCCGCATTCAAGTTTGAGGTTTGGTTAGTACTTGCAGCAGTCGCAATTGGAGGTGTGGCACTATTCCAACTTATACAATCCCTCTTTTCAAACAGGGGACGACAAAGCTATGGAAATAGACTTGCACAGGTGTATAACATCCTAATTGCGCAGGGTGTTAAGGACCTCCAAAAGAACAAATTGTTCTACGGGGCGTGGATTCTGGGTGGTCTTGTTATAACAAACTCATACTTGGGCGACAATATTAACGAGCTCACAGCTCCAATACCCGTGAAAAAATTGGACACATTTGACGAAATTTTGGAAAATAATATTCCAATTATATCCCCGGACATAATGTCATATTCTGGTAATTTACTGAAGCACGTCAGGAAATCAATGGCGGATGATCTGAAAGTGATGTTTAGCCTTTTGAGACTTTTAATTGTCGACGAAATTTCCATGAGATATACCACTATCACTGAAGATTATATTTATACATCTTTCCAAAGTTTTATGAATATTAAAACAGGACATTCTCCATTTGCACTATTGTACTGCACAAGGAACTTCAATATCTCTAAAGAAAATGTAACAAAAAAGCTGGAGAAAATTCAGGTGTGGAGTGAAGATCAATATGAGGAATATAAACCTGGATACTATTTAGGTATATTATCCCAATGCTCCAGCAAAGCTTATGTGGATGTGTGGTCAGAAGTTATTAGCGTCAAACGCCAACTACTTCATCGAATTAAGATGGGAGATGTCCAAGCTGAACGAAGTGATGTAGTCGTGTCTACAACGAAATACGGTCAAATGTACGACGTCATGCAATTCCTCCAGCTTAGAGTATCACCTGAACGAGTTTTAAAACGATATTATCATTTTTGTTCATCAGGAATTGAGGGTTTATTACAAAATTGGAAGTACAGGATTAACTCGTGGAATGATACTGTTAACTACGAACGGGAAAATGATGATTGGGCTTTTAAGCCTGCAAAGATGGATGGAAATATTAGAGTTGTGTTTCTTGTGCATTTTTCACTCTTGGGATTGGCATTCATTTTTAGTTTTTGCGAAATATGGAAAGGGCGAAGGAGAAGTTTACAGAGGATTGTGAGGAGTGTAACTGATGCCGTAGTTTTAGTTGGTACTGCCGTTCAAGGTATTTAACATACGAAGTGAGATATACCGTCGCTGCTTGAGACGGAAATTTTTTTAATTGCGAATGAAAATATTAATAAATAAATGTAACCTCAGTTACCCTGTCTTCGACTTCATATCATATGACATTACACGATTCCAGCCGGCTGATAGAATTAACATTATTTGTACTATCCCGCTTAGGCGTTTGATAAATTAAACTTAATTTGTCTTACATCGCTGAGTCGGCTTAAATAGTAAAATTATTTTGTCCTTGGCCGCTGAGCCGGCTAGCAGATTTAAAACAATTTCTTCCATCCAGCTAATAGATATACATCCGTTCTGCTCCGCTAAACTGGCTGATAGATTTAACTTAAATTGTTCTTTCCGGCTAACGAGATTATTATTTCTCGTGATTATTTTTTCGAGGCTCGAAAATCTAACCACGAGAAAAAGTAACCTCGTCAGTCTAATAAAGGAATTCAATTACTTCATTCGATCCCGCTAACAAGTAACCTGTTTCAAAGGCTAATCGAGATTCTCAAGGAAATCAGACGTAATATATCAATTCGACTACGCTGAAACCGATGGTGACACTGACACTTTATTGGCCGTTTGAGCCTTCCTGGAATTTTAAAACTTAAAAGGATTTTTCCATGCGCTATGAACAATGTCACTTAATGCAAGGGTAAACTCACCACAATAAAAAATTGACGATGTTATGCTAAAGAAGACCTACAAAAACCATAAATTTGCCTAAATTGTTAAATTTACGTTGGTCACAGAGTTTATTTTTTATCGTGGCCAGTGTGAAGGAGCATTCAACGACATTTAACATTGCATTTAAGAAAATCTTTTTAACTTTAAAATTCCAGAAGGGCTCCGACTAGGGATTGCATAACAGGGCTTATTGAGCTTCAATAACGACATCATTTTTTCGGGTTAACTCGAGTCAGACCGTGAGGTTTGATAAGAAATTTTAACACGACGAAGGACGGATACATAATAAGAAATGTTTAAAATACTTTTAATGGGAAGATGATTTGGGAGAGGGGAATGTTTTGGAGGAAATTTATGGCGGTTTCATAAAATATTCAGGGAGATTATAGAAGAGACTGTTGTATTTTTAGTTAATTATTTATATGAAATAGTTATTATGAAATCGTTAAAAAATATCGTAGGTAAAACGTACAGAAGCAAATCTGTACGTCACCAAAACGTTACACTCTCTACTGTAAATCTTTAAATTAATTACAGAATGCGACGGAGGTAAATCACAGGGACACTGTTTTTCTGAAGTTAAAAAAATACCAACACATTTAAACATTGGTCACTCAATCCTGATATTCCCCAAATATTCCTTCGTTTTGGGCAGATTGCATTTGATCAAGACGAATTTGAACTTAAGTTTTATTTATTCCCCAAGCTAGTTTTCAGCTAGCCTACAATTAGTAAATCAAACTGGTACTGATTCAAGTTAAATATCAATATCAATTATTCCAACGTACATGTACTTCGCTGTTTACCTACAAAATACATCACACACGTTTAAATGTCGCGTGCAATCTCACTCACGCTGTAGTTGTTCATTTGTTTGCACTATCAGTGTCCATCAAAGCCTAATGGTTTCACTGATAGAAAAACTTGATTCGAGGCTTTAGCCAACCCAGTAAGCTCAATTTGATATGCGATCTCTAGCTCCGACGGCCTAATGAGTGCGACTATTGCCTTAAGCGTAGTCAAATTGATATATTTCGACTGATTCCGTTCAAGATCTCGAATAGTGGTTGCAATATTTTATTTGTAAGTCGGCTGATAGGTTAAACTAAATTTCTGCAGTTAGCTGAGCAATCTGATAGATTCAAATTAAGTACATAAAGCCCGCTAAAAGGCCTGATAGATTACAACATGAATTAAACATGTTTTTGAAACGGTTTAATTCGTTTTTAATTAAACCAGTTTAATTCGTTTTGAAATAAACTAGTATTATTTGCTTTGAATTAAACTGGTTTAATTCAATTTGAGGTAAATACGTTTAATTCGTTCTGAATCATTTTGTTTGATTCATTTCGAATTAAACCAGTTTAACTAGTTTTGAATAAAATACGTTTAATTCGTTTTGGATTAAATTGGTTTAATTCGGTTTGAGTTAATATAGTTTATTTCGTTTTGAATCAAATACGTTTATTTCGTTTTCATTTAAATACGTTTAATTGGTTTTGGATTAATTTGGTTTAATTCGTTATGAATTGAAATATGTCAATTCGTTTTGAATAAAACCAGTTTAAATCGTTTTGAATTAAACTAGTTTAATTCGCTTTGAATTAACTACGTTCTATTCGGTTTGAATTAAACCTGTTTAATTCGTCTGGATTTAACAGCAGTATAATTCGTTTTGAACATGTTCAATTAAAATTGAATTCAACATGTTCGTTTAAAATTGAATTGAACATGTTCGTTTAAAATTGAATTGAACATGCTCAATTAAGATTGAATTGAACATGTTCGTTTAAAATGTTACAATAGTGGAGTTCATCCACCTTCTCATTTTGAATTTAAAATATGAAATTTCAGCTCAACTCTCTCCAACCTCTTTTTTTAATGTTTTTCGAAAAGATTCAAGATCATTCTAGAGCCTTGTATGCTTCATTTAACATCTATAATTATAACGAAATCAGATCCACATTTGTTCATGTGGTTTAGGTGCTTATGAATTAGAAAGTGTATAATTAATTGAAATCCTTAATTAAGAAAACATGTTATTTGTCTTCAAACACCAATGTATTTTGTTAGTACCTAATTGACAATATTTATATTTAAAGGGCACCCTCTGACTTGATACTTCAGTCAGGAGGAGAGAGCCATACTTTACCAATAGGTAACTTTCGTAAAGGAGAGGCTCTGGCTGCATAGCCAACCTCATTATAACTTCGTGTAATATCTTGTAACGCCTTATAAATTAGTGCCTGAAGTGCCTGTAAAGATGACGAAGTCATCTACCTGATTTTCTGTTAAAAAATATTGGAATGAAAGTCTGGAACATTCATCCATAATTAGGACCAATCATTTTTTGTTTGGTAAAAAACGTATTCAGTATCGATGTGTCAGGTTTAAAAGGTGACAAAAATAAGCATAAAATGACAAAACCCGGCGTTTTGTAAACTCCGTTCCAATCGCCACATGAAACACGAATTGCAATACGCCGTTATGCAAGTATGGAAGGCTTTTCTTGCAAATTGTTAAACTTGCAGTTGCTCATACTTGTGCCACGCGGTCAATTGATATTAATAAGCATGTTTTATCTTCAGCTGGAAATGTTCAAGCAATGAGGGCAAAGCCAAAATGTGTTTTACTCTTTATCGTGATTGCTGACATTGCTGATCGTGACAGCGTAACAAAATGTACGAACAGATACATACTTTAAGCTAAATCTACCACTTAGCGCACATCCAATGAAGCAAATATCGTCCGTACTTTTTTGCTGTACCTGTACGTAGCTCCGTGGTTCCATTAACATAACAAACACCAGAATTTATCTGTGCCCTTATCAGTAGATATGGATAAGATCGAATGGATTGCAATGCTCCATTACTTGTGTGGTTTGTCAAAACAGTTTTAACAATTGAATCGACAAATAATCTTCACACCTAAAATGAGACGCGTTTAGGTTTAAATCTAAAATTACGAAGTCGTTTTATGACTTCAATTTATGACATTACAGTGGGTGTGCTTCTAATGACGAAAGTTACTGTCCCGTTTGGACAGG